>VZTG01006287.1:561208-609430 GCA_013397845.1 Melanocharis versteri
CCACCGGGATCTGCCCCTTCCCTTCCCCCGGCTCCCGCTCCACCGGGATCTGCCCCTTCCCTTCCCTCGGCTCCCGCTCCACCGGGATCTGCCCCTTCCCTTCCCTCGGCTCCCGCTCCCCCGGGATGTGCCCCTTCCCTTCCCCCGGCTCCCGCTCCCCCGGGATCTGCCCATTCTGACGGCCCCACTGCGCTCCCCGGCCGCGCCTCCCCAGCACAGTTCTCTGCTCCGGCTATCGCTGGTGTTCATTTTGAGGGTTCTTTGAAGTCGTTACCTCTTAAACTAACTTAATCACTGACTCCCTATCTTACACGTTACCTTAAGGACTTCAGCAAGATGTATGTATGATTTTTAACTAATTTTTGCTTTATCATGGGGGAAAAAATAAATGAAACCTTTCTTGGTGCCCAATTTGTCCTGTGTAATAGAGCTGGAGCTGTGCTCAGGTTGCTGAAAGCTGAACATGTAATGGGAAGCAGACACATACATTAAATCCCAACGCTGCAGCTGCCACCCAGGCAAATGAAGTCCTTGAAGTCGGGAGGACGATTCCTATGGGCAGGAGCAATTCCTCCAAGTCAGACTGGCAATATTGAGGCCTATTTGAGCATGCACCATTTTAAAATGCAAACGCGTGTAAGCAAAGCCATCAATCAGAAAACCCTAGTCTGAAAGATAAAATGCAAGTAAGAAGGGACATTTAATTAACTAGTATTCAGAAAAGAGGTTTGAGATGGAAAATTCTGCCCTATTCCAGGTAAGGGTGTGAATGTGTAATTGCTACAGTTCCTTGAGTTTCACGGTAACTATAGCTACCTAACTACCCTGAAAACACACACACACTCATTTTATAAGAAGAACTGTTGCCATCTTGGGTTTTTTTCACAATAAAGGTCTTTCTAATCTTTAAGAATTTTATTCTAAGTAAAGCCAACCATTATAGGACTTTCTTGTCCCTTTAACTCTTCAGAAATTCATCCATAATCAATGGACCATTCTCTGAGATAGCTGATGCCTGAAGATTCTTGTCCTCCATCAGCCTCTGCAATATTCCAGTAACTTTCTTCTCCTAAAATCCCTCACCAAAATATTCCCAAGTCCAGAAAACCAACCGGAGGCCATGGAGTCCCTCCGGAATCTGCCCTGGGACTTACCCTTTCTAATGGGTGTCTCAGGGACCGTGAGGGTGAGACACAAAGCCCCCTCAGCAAGTCTGCAGATGGCACCACCCTGAGCAGTGCAGAGGGAAAGGACCTGGTCAGTGAAACAAGAGGAACTCCATGGAACTCTTGAAGGACAAGTGCAAAGCAGCATGCCTGGGCTGGACCCACTGGAATGCCATGGGCTGGGGTCAGCAGCACTGATGGGAAGCACGGAGAGCCTGGAGGCCAGCAGGTTATCCAGGATCCAGCACTGCACCCTGGCACCCATGAAGACAAGTGGGTTGTATCTACAGCAAAACAGCAAATCAGTCGTAACCAACCCACCAAGGGAAGCAACTTCTCTTCACTCAGCTCACATCTACAATCCTGTGTGTTTGGGTCACCAAGCACAAGAAAAGCTGGAAAAAACTTGAGTCTGGGGAAAAGTCAACAAGGTGGTCATGGAGTCGGAGCACATGACCTACATGAGGAGAACATGAGGGCTCTTTCTGGAGTAAGAAGACTTAAGGGAGAGTTTATTGAGAAGATGGAGCCAGATCCCTTATTAAGGTTGCCTGGAAGAAAAATGAGAAATAAATTCATAAACTGAAACAGCTGTTTCTGACTGGATATAGGGAAGAATTCTTTTATGAAGACAAGTAATGGAACACTTTGCACAAACAAGTTGTAGACTGTCCCACCTCCCAAGTTTTTAAGACTTGGCCAGTTAATGCCCTAAACATCCCAGTCTAAATTTACTGTTGATCCAGCTTTGAGCAAGAGACTGACGTGATTCAATGATCCCTGTCCTCCTGCATACGTCCTTCCATATTCCTTATTAATGCACAATATTCTGATATCTCTCCCACATCTCAGATCATCCCCTGGCACATCTCCCAGTCTGTATTTGTCCAGCATGCCAGCTGGGCACAGTCAGAGACTCTGAGCCTGGCCAGTCTGTGCCAGAGAGCTCACTGGCAGCCAACCAGGCAAAAGAGCAAAGAGAAAGAAAAAATGGGTTCATTTCTCCCTCAACTCAAGACACACAGAGCTGCTCTATCTAGCTCCTGATTTATCAATCAACTCAAAAGTGACCTGAAGGGAAAGAAGAAAGGCAAATGGAATATTCAGTCACTTAAGGGTAAAATTCTTTGGAAAACAGGGTAAGGGAAAAAGAATACAATTTTCCCCCCAAATGAATTAGCATCAAGGAACCAGACTACAAAAAGATTTTTAAAAAGTCATCTTGTCATCCACACGATTCATCATGTGTGGAAGCATCATCACATCTTCCCCGCTCTAAATTACATTAGTTAAACCCTGTTAGCTTGGGATGTCAGAAGCAGGGTGCATTCCAAAGCTGCATACTACATGAAGATTTGGCACACTCCTTAAATACTTGGATTGTACTCGGGGCAAGGGTGGGAAAATTACCAATTTCATCTACACTTGGAAATGCTGGCCTGGTTATACTTTCATACACAGCTGTTCACACCACTGTGCTGAATCCACTGACCTAAGAGATGCTGTGATACCATTGCTTAGAGCCTGTCTCTTTTTTGCTTCCCGCTACACAGAAAAAATGCCAAATAGAAACTGAATCCATGCACAGGGCTGGCAATTCTTAATTTTCATATGTTTCTATATTAAAGTTTTTGGTTTTTGGTTTTTTTCTTGACTGCCACTTCTCCTCCTGAGATCCACTCTCATTTATAAATTTCATAAAATGAAATGTATAAAATTTCATCTACTCTCATTTATAAAAAGCATACTGGAATCCTGTTTGCCATGAAAGGAAAATAACACTCATCTCTAAATAGGAAATTCCTGACATATTCTTCTAGTCTGCTTAATTACTTTTCCCAGTGTTAATAGGAAAAGGCTTCTCTTCCCTTTTCAAGATTCCCTAGAGTGATAATGATGTGGGAACAGAAGAATGATTTATACTTCTAAGAAATGTGTATACACACATATATATTCTAAAATACTAAACACAGTTAAGGGTATCACAAAACACAAATATCCTAGTTATTATTCATCTTTCTAACCAAGTCATTGGACAGTGGGCTTCATCTACAGATATTTTTATTTAGGCCCTAGCATTCTGAATTCTGGTCTTAATTGCACCATCTGATCTTTATAATATATACACTTAAATATGTGCAGAAACTAAAGAGAAAACTAGGATTAAAAAAACCAAAACAACTTACTTCTATCAACAGAGTGCTTTCCCCTGCCTTTTGTTTTAAAAAAGTTCAACTTCTTTCTGATATTTAGGTGATCATCTCAATGTGCTTTAAGTTTGATGATGTGGCAATCTTAACTTGCAGTCTTGTGATCAAAAGTATCATACGTGGAATTTGAAAAGAGTTGCTTGCTTTTAAATAATACATTTGTTAAATTTAGACATTTTGGATAACAAGTATATGCCTCAAGTCTTTAAAATTACTTTAGCAATGTAATTTTGAACTTTTCCTAGAGCTATGATAAAAACATCATCAAGGTTAAAAACAAAAAAGGAGCTGGAGCAAAGCAATGTTCCAAGCTATAATTTTAACCCATCTCTCCAGCTGAATTCAAGTTTTGATATTTTCAAAGAAGAAACTAAGGTCATACTCTCTATTCAAGTGCTCTTGCCAAATCTCTATTACACCAGAACTGTACAAGACCATCAAGAATTGATGACTGATTGAAAGAAAACTTCAATTCTTTGTGGCAGAACTCAGTTACAGCATATCCTCAGAGGCATCAGATGCTACTAAAGAGTCACACTATCCTATGTGAGAAATATGAGGGATAAATTAATACCCTCAAAGTGCAAATTTTGAATCTGCCAAGCATTACAGAACAACACAATGAAGTCTGCCTATGTGTTAATTCTTAATTACATGTCTGGAAGCTTTAATAGCAAACCCTGGTTCAATCAGATTTAATAAAGATCTACAGTATATGAGCATGCAAAGAAGTATGTTAGGATATTTTGTTACAAATGAACTATATTATATTTAAAAGTTTTTGATATTGCAACAGAGTTACTGTAAAGTCAGAACTTAGATACAAGTTCCAAAAACCTTGAGGGAAAAAACGTTCAGCAATATTATTCTGATATTGGCATATGTGTCAGTAGCACAAGATTGTTTTTTCCAAATATAAAAGCACCTCAACCTTGTAACTGAAAACTTTTTAGGTCTCAAGAAGTGAAAATTCTGCTATCATCTGCTTAGCTATCTGAAAGGTACTGGCTTTGCTGCACTTTAAAACTTTAATTATATTTTATTGATCAAAAACCAAAACAAATCGTAAGGAGGGTACTGCCCTATTTGGGAAGCAGAAGAAAAATACTGTCTTTGCAGATAGGCTTTCAGAGAATCAAAAAGTTACTTTAATAATTTATACTATAAGAGGACTGACAGGATTGAGATCAAAGATAAAAAAAATTATTTGTAAAACATCAGGTCTCACTCTGATTATTGATGTGATAAATTATTGAGTGCCTGTATAAAATCTCTTTACATTTACACTCAAAACAAAAAAAACCTTGAAGAAGTGGCTTTAAACAGTTAAACAGCTCATATTTAGGGCTTGAGTTGTCCTTCAACAGAAACACTGGGAGGGTGCATAATTAATGTCTATTTGCCCTAACCACAGGTCAGAAATGCAGAAACCACTCACTCCTACCACCCTAACATCAGGAGCAACTTCTTGAACTTCAAATTCTGTGCATGAAATATCGGCCCAAGGTCCAGCTGGAGCCAGACCTGTTAGGTCCAGGCCCCTTCTGCCATTACAGCTGGCTTGCATACTACAAAATAGAAAGCAAAGTCCATCCCCCTCCAATCTGAGACATCACTTGTTTAAGCTTTTATTTAACCTCATTCAACAGCATCAGATCTAGGAAAATGCAGCAAAGAAGCTGGCCAGATCCACCCAGCCCCCTCCTGCCCACAGCACAGGAAGTGCTGGGCTGTGCCGTGGGCTGCATCTACAATTGGGGCTCAAGCCCCCTTCCTCTGTTATCCCAAAAGAACCACCACAGCTTTGTGCCTCAGCCCCCCTGCAAGCTTCCCCATCAGGAAAAGCAATGTATTGGAAACACCACCACTTCAATTCCTGCAGCCTTCCAAACTATCCAATTCTCTAATAAAGAATTCTATTCCTTCCTTTCAACAGCATAAGGGAAACTGACAATTTGATAGTTCTGCTGTAGATGTAGCAGTGAAACATTTAAAACACCTTAATCTCTGTACAATGATATATATAATTAAATACAACAGGACTGGTTAAGTAGACACTGTTCAAGACTTACAATATACAGGAACTTCTGGAAATTATAAGCTGAAAAAAATGGAGTGAAAGGTGACAGCAGTTCACGTTCTGAAACTAGATAAGCAATATTTGTGTAAGATTCAGCTTGTGTGGTCTCTACAGAAAGCAAGCCATAAAATCAAGAGAAAGCAATGGGAGCTTTGTCTGATACTGGTGTACTAATAATTCTAAACTGAACAATGCCATTCAACTATCAGGCTGACCAAACACGAAGGGGAAACAGCTCCACTGTACTAAGGGGCCTTGACATCCCAAGAAGCACAAATGGCTTCACTTCTCCCAACCTCATCAGGTGGAACTTAAGAACAGGGTACGTCTCCACAGAGCAGTGTCCTCAGCCCACACTCATCCACCAATACTGCATTCCTAGTGCTATCAAGGGGAAAACCCAACCCTAAATATTAAGCTAGAGAATGAGGGATGGAACACAGGAAAGGAAAAAACTCAGGAGGTTGTTTAGGTTCAGAATACCCTGGGGTTGTGTTGGGGGGGCTACCAGAGCCCCAGACAGACTTTCAGTACTAAAAACTGAAGGCAGAGCTTGTTAAACAGTGGTAGGGCAAACAGCAGCTCCTAGTTCTGATGATTGATCTTAGAGATTCCTAGGGGTGCAAGATAACCTAGCAATCCCAGGCAAAGGAAGAAGTAAGATAATTTTAGCTGCAATCTTCTGGTTTCAATCCCTTAAATAAAAGCTTCAATTTAAGTCTTACTAATTAAATGCATAAATAATTTAATCAATGTTGACTTGCTGTACTGTTAAGCTGGTCTGCTGCTAGAAGACAGTATGAGGAAAGGAGAAACTACAAAACTTTAGTTGCTACGTTCACAAAAACAGCCCAGCCAAACGAAGGGGTTGGAGCAGGCGCCTCTGAGGAACCTGTATCCTGGAGCGTGTTTAGGAAAGCCCCAGGCTAGGGAGTGTTTCCTGCCAAACGAGAGAATCCCTGCCAAGTGCTTTGAGATTCGGTGCACGGCTCCCTGGAGCAGGTACAAACCAGCACCCGTCTGTGAGGGGCAGATGGCCAAGATACAACCCACAGCTCCAAACCAGCCCTCAGCTGCAAAGGGAAAGGTTTTGCAAACCAGTATCTGATACTGTTCAACACTTCCAGTTCACCTTCATGGGGAACAACGACTTTGCTAGAGAGAATGACTTTTTATCACCTCATAATTGTTATTTACAAAACAATGGAAAGCCCTACATTCCTTACTTCAATAAGGTTGGTTGTAAAAAAACATTCCTCCTCTCAGAGCATAAGAACTAACTCATGAGCCGACTTCTGGACAAACTGGACAACCTTCTTGAGAACTCCCGATCTGCTGGGAGTAGTGTTAGTCTCACATTTCTTCAGGACTACCCACCTTGGGCCGATCGCCCAGACAGCATTTTGTGAAATTGAGAAACTGCTCAAACATCAGTTATTTTTTTAAAATGAATTCTGAACTTGCAGATTAAAATCCTCAAAATACATAGCCATGTTCAGTGCAAGACAGAGCACGGAAAAGAAGAACCAGCCATGTAATGTCACCTAAAAGAATAAAAATGCTGAATAAAATGCTAAACAGTTTTTAATATTGTCTTCTCCTGCTCCCTCTGAAGTAAATGCCAACCAAACTATTTTAGCAAAGTAAGATTTAAGCTCTGTAGTGTGAATGCACAAGCACAAAACCATTCAAAATATGTTTCAGGCACTGTAGTGGATTTAACTTTTTCAGTACAAACTATATGGTAATAAATACTTACGTATTTATATAACTGTATAAAAAGTTAAGTAAACCTACACTGGGTGACAGAGTCCATCATCCTTTCTCTAACAGTAGTATTAGAAGATGCTGCTAGAAAATTATTTTTAAAAAAAAGTGTGTAGTGCTCACTGTGCACCAAAATTATGCCTTGGTCTGTCCTAAGCTAGAGCATCTTATCTGTCTATTCAGGATGGAATGTTTTTTCCATTAATTTTTCAAATAATTTTTTGAATCTACAACATTGTAAAACAAAGAGTTCCACAACTTAACTACTCACCTGGCAAAAGCAACCTTTTTGGTTATTTTGAACTTTTACTGTCTAATTTTGTTGAATACACTTTATTCTTGTCAAAGGAAAACAAGTAAAATAGCTCCACTCTAGAGGGTCATATTGGTGTAATTATTTTAACACAACAGAGCCAGAGAAATAGCTGCATCCATGCAAAATCAATGTGTAACCTTGGCCATAGTCTCATCCTATTTTCTGTGCTAATTCAAAGCTCTTCTATGCAAGTCAATAGGATTTGGAGCAGGACAAAAAAAGTCATCAAGTAGAGAAAGAATTTCTCAAGAATGTTACCTAACCCTACCTACACAACTCGTGTTTTTTCATGGAAGTCATGTAAGATTGACTAGCAAAAAGCCTTCACTTCTCTAAAATGTCTCAACCAGTGGGTAAGTCTGGGAACTCACACGTAATTCATGCTTTTTGGCAAAAAGAAAAACTACTTTGAGAAGAGGTCTGTGCTAAGGTATATATAACCAGACAATCCAGTTTCCAAAATTCTGTCTCCAAGCTAGATAATTAAACAGCTGAACAGCAGCTATTAATCATCCATAAAGAGTCTTTTTTATTACCCTTAGTGGTTTGTCTCTAACAGAACTCAGCTAGTCACCAAACAACATTCTGCACAGGTCTGTGGAGGCTTGGAAAATGCAAGGAGCTGCCACAAATCATTGAAGCATATACATACAAACAATGCATTTAGGAGCAGAGAGCACTTGGCATTCAGACAGCAAGGAAGGCTTGCAGCTTGATCAGAGAGGACAGAAAGAATGTAAACTCTGAAGGAACAAAACGCACTACAATTAATTGTTTCCCTGCTCTCTTCTGTAACTAAACTGTGTAGCACCTAACTTCTTTCAGTGGAAATCAAAATCTCAATGTGTTAAGCAAAGACAATATCCTTAATTTTGATGTTTACTTCCTTCTCTTTAAATAATTCAACTTCAAGATTATCTTTGTGCCATTTGATGTGTGGATTCTGAAAGAAGGGAGGGTGCTGAAGTTGCTAAAAGGAGGCACTGAAGGACAAAGAGTCTTTGAGAACTGCAACTCCACATCCTGCCCTATAATCCCAGTAATCTGTGCTGCAGCAATTGAACAGTGTGAGGAAAATACAAAAGACAGAGGAGGAGATGAGAACTGAAATAGGGGCAGGTCTCAACAAGTCAAATTAGAACACACAGACTACAGTTATATGATCTTTTCTTCTTCATCTTGGTTTTCCCAAAACAAAAAATACAGCATAATAAGCATGTCCAAAGACATTCAGAAACATTCAAGAATAAACACAGAGTGACTGTAGAGGACTGGAAAATATGTTCACTATTTTTATGAATAATAGTACATGCCTCAATGCACTTTTGTGCTTGGTTACTCACTAGAGAGTCAAATCAAAAGAGATTGTTACAGGGACCAGATCAGAAAGAACTAATATGGCAATGACACCAACAGGAGTTCCTAAGAAAACAATAAAGAAGTTGTTAGTTGAGGATTTATCTGCTTTCATGCAGAGTAGACAAATGTGTTTCTTGAGCTAAACTCAAAACAGTAAACCATGACAGCACCTCAGGCTCAAACATCATAAACACATGATTATGACAGTACACCAGGTAAGACAGAGACGGAGCAGAACTCCTGTAAGAACATCAGAGATGACAAACACAGATGCCAGCATCCTATAGCATAGTCCTCACAAGGAACAGAACACACTCTCCATCACATCCACAGGACTCAAAGGAATACCAAGTATAAGAACTTGCCTATTTGGTTCTGTTCTTCTAAAGCAAATTGTGTGAACAATACAGACATTTTGACAACTTTTTCCCCTGTGAAACCATCTTACACCACAATCTGAACAGGTTTCACAGTTGTCACCACAAGCCTGATGCCAGGCAGACGTGAGGCTTTGTCAAAGGAGGCAGGACGGGCATGTCAGACAGAGAGGATATCCACAAAACCCAGGAAATTTAAAGGATACCAGAAGGGTAGACCAAAGATCATAACCTGGTTTTCAAACTGTCAGCACCTTTATCTCTGTATGCCCAGGATTAGAATTAAAACTGCCAAGATCAAGACACCATGCCACATTCATTAATACCAAATAGAGCATCACCAGATCATCCACCACCACAAAATTTAACCAGGTCAGATATGGTCACCTAATTTTGTCAAACTAGCTTTAGTTTATGCTGGTTTATATTAAAGTTGCACTTCTACACTATTGTGCAAGAACAGATGGTGGTACCTCATCTGGCACAACTTTGTGTTGCAGCTACTTCCTTGAAAACAAATACCCTTTGGTTAGCAGCAAAATCTTTGTACCAGTTCAATATTTGGCTCTGACTTATTTAACACGAAGGACTGCAAAACTGGTTAAACCACAGATCAACCTTCTCTGCATTACAACCACTGAAAAAAGTGTCAGATTGCCAATGGGTTACAGTAGATTCTGGACTTGTGCGCAGCAGACTCAGCAATGTGAAGGAGGCTGACAAATGCAATTCAAACTCATGGGAGAAGGAAAGACTAAAGGAAGTTTACGAAGTTTCTCAGTAATTTTAAGAAATGAAAATACTACAACCTTAGTATGAGCAGCAGAATTGCCAAATAAACATAATGAACAATCATTCCAACATATTTTTAAAAATATTACCTTTTACTTTTTCCCCCTTAAACGATCCTTGAAGATGCTGCTCACTGATCAATGACTTCCTCCTCCACAAAGATGTTCCAACATGTGTTGAGCGCTGGGGACATTAGCACCACCTCTAGAGCATGGAGTTTGCCTACAGGGATAATGTAAGTCAGCTTTATTGCAATATTGAATGGTTCTCTAAGGTTTTCTTTTTATTGTTCTTATTTTACATCCATGGACTTTATAAATGAATCTGGTAGAGAACGCATCTCCACAGAATGATGATCTTAATTTTACTCTCCTTTGCAGAGACCAGGAAATTTAAGCCATTCAATTCCCAGATGCAAACTTATTCTGAGGCTGGGTAACATATTTTGGTGGGCCCTGAAGGCCAGAACTGCCTTCCAGAAATAGCAAGACCTTCTAAAGATGGCGCTTTCACTACATTCACAAAACAGAATGAAAAACTGGTGAAAACAAAATTATTATGGTGAAAACAAAACTTGAATTCTCTAAATATTTCTGAGACCAAGTAGTATGGTCATGCTCTCAGTTCAGACGGAGCAAAACCTTCGAAAATGATGCCTGAAGAAACAGCATCATTTTCTTAACAAATAATCATAGTTTAAACATAGCTAAATTAATCATATTCATTTTGAGAAATTACTGCTTGATGAAATAACATCAGTTCTGACACCTAAAGGTGATACTGCTAAAAGCATAACTCAGATTCTGTAGTGTTTCAGAGCCAATAAGATTAATAAAAAGAAAACCTTGGAAATACACAAAAAATATTGAACAGAAGCTGCCTTACCTTTCACAGAAAGGCAGACTCCAAGCTCTCAGGTGGTACTGAAGTTACCATTCCAACACATGTTGGGACATCTTGTAAAACAGGAAGTCTAATCATGGACCTATTAAAGAAAGAACAACAATAGGGTTTAACATTCTGCTGAAGTACTTACTGGTTATGTTTATTTGGCAACACTGCTGCTGATACTAAGATGGGAATGTATTCCCACCTTTTTTGAAAAGGAAATAATAAATGTAAATAAAATATAATTGTCTTATAATATTGTAACATTAGCAATTGATTCAGTTGGAATATAAAACCAAATTCTCTACTGAACACGTACAATAAACTCCAATCTCAGCACAAGAAACAATTATCACAACTATGGACATTGATTAGAAAACTGGGAGCAGAGCACACCTTCTCATCTAAATACAATTTCTAGCAAATTGCTTGTTTTCTACTGATGAAAAAAGCCCAAGTTACAGAACTATTCCAGGTGTCAGAATGTGGATACGTCTCTACACCTGCCACATCTCTGCAGTGCCAGGCTGAAGTTTACAGAAACTGGAGAAATCCGTGCTTTTGGCATGCACAAAAACTTGCAATTTGGATTATACAATACCTAACAGGACTTTTTTTTCCCCTGAGAAAAAGCAAGTAGAATCACAGAGAACTCCACTGTAGGTACAGTTCAAGCAGACTAAGCAAGTCCTTAGAACAGTGCATGACTTCAATCTGCTACACTTATGAACAGGTGGGTGTTAGAGCAATCCCCAAACGCAACCAAGAGTTATGTCCACAGGCATTTAAGGAGGTCATCCTGACAGAAAGATGCTGATGGAAAAAATGATATTCAAACGAATATTTCAGTTTGAAGACAGATCAACTTACAGACAAAAAGTTAAAAGTCAACAGTGAAAACAACTAAGTCACATCAACAAAAAGTGCAGTGAAATCAAAAAATTATATTCACAGGCAATCGGAGAGCTCAGAATTTCAGAACCCACAACCACTGTAACTGAAGCAGCTATAAAAGCCCTCTAAAGTAAAGCAACCAGAGAAATAACTATACTTTTATGTTAGAGCTGCTCTGTATATGAAAGAGCAGTCATCAATAGGACAGTTTCATCTCATTCAAACATGAATACAAATGTTGACAAACAAACCCAGAAAAGGAGGGTGACAGAAAGACTTACTGAACTAATAACAACTGCTTTAAATAGAGGCTGAAATCACCTGGCCTGGTTCCATGAAGGGTACCCCTATGGGTTTTAACATGGTTTAGCAATATAAAATGCCCTCTAGAGCATACAAATTCCTTATTTAAAATATATACATATGCACACAACTGCTGCCACTGCGATGCCACACAGCAGATTCAATACACTCCAGAATATAGAAAACACAGATAAGCTATTTCTGTATATTTTAGCATGCAGTTTTATAGCAGACGTGCAATTCAAGTGTGGCTGAACAAAGAAAGAATCAAGGCAGACCAATGATCAGTATTTCATCAGACAGAATTAAAAACATATTTTACATGTAAAATGACTAAAAGGTAAACCTATAAATTATGTTGAGACAAACCATACAACTGTTATATTGACAGAAACAGTGGCTTAATTCTAACCAGCCAAGTTTCTCCGAAGCTGTTTTAAGGAAGACTGTAGGCCTTTTAACCACTGAACTAGGAGAAACTGGATTCATCAGCACATTTTCAAGCTTTATAATAATTGGCATGCACCACTATGTGTGTTCTACGCTAAAAATTTATTTGTATGAAGCAAAAGAATCCAGGACTACATTTGTGGTGGGAAATATTGCAGATGTATGCTCTACCAGTATAAGAGATTTTTTCCAAAGGACTTTGATAATGATGCTAGGTGACAAACAAATACAGCATTTCATAAAATCATGCTATAGAAAAATCTGATTTCTTAATGCAGATGTAAAAAACTCTGAATGTGAAATAAAAATATCATGGCTGATTCTCCAATAAATTTCTATCATATGTATCTAAGTTAAAATAATTTAAAATATACAAGATGAACAGTTAAAATGTGTTCAATGTGGCCAAACCAGTCCCAAATTTCTTAGAATGCCACATCTGTTCTATTCAGCCAGTGCTCTGTAACACTAAAACTGAAGTAGAAAAGTGGGGTGAAGAACAAACACAAAGTGGAGAGAGAAAGGAACCATCTAAGTCAAAGAATACAATATGCCAAACTCCTGCTTAAATATTATTGCATTACGACAGCTAATTTATGGTTAAGGTTCACCAGAAGTTGTGACATTTTAGGGGTAGTTAATAAAGGAAAATGGCATCACCTAGTTGTAGAAGAAATCGGTTAGAACTAAAAGCTGTGGGGATTAATAAGCTGCTGCAGATTCTAAACCTGTGAAGGTATCATGCTCTGTTGGTCACAAAATATAAAGCAAAGTTTTTTGGAGCCCCCAGTGAAGAGACCACCAAGTTCTCAGAAAAAGTACATGAGACACCTGTTCCCTTTTTCCAAGGATTTAGTTATCAGGCATTATAAAAAAGGATCATGTTTTATGCCATCCTTCCCTGTGTCCTGCTACCTTTCACTAATATTTAATACAAAATGCAGTGCAGCCTTGTTCTTATCTGCCCTCAGAAACTATGCTGTAATCAAGGAATTGAAGTCAAGGACTCTCTATTTTCACAAGATGGTTACGAACTAGAGAAAACTGTCACACTTAAAAACCTGCTTTATTAAGTGTTGCCTGTTGCCTCATTCAGTAAACAGCAAAAAGTCAGAATGTCAAAAACTAGCTTCTAAAACCTAACTAACACAGCATTCTTACCCAGCAAGAAGGCGCTTATGAATGAACAAAAGTGAAACAATTACAAATTATTAAGGTTATTTTTCTTGCTTTGTTCCCATAAAACCATGTGGAAAAGTTTTCAGCATTATTTATTTGTGAGGGTCTA
Organism: Melanocharis versteri; assembly: GCA_013397845.1. Taxonomy (NCBI): domain Eukaryota; kingdom Metazoa; phylum Chordata; class Aves; order Passeriformes; family Melanocharitidae; genus Melanocharis; species Melanocharis versteri. The sequence continues at coordinate 575,099 of VZTG01006287.1, forward strand.
ATCAGCTTGCCTGCCCTCTGAAGAAACACTACTCGTTCTACTAACAAAGTTAAAGACCTAGAAAGTGTTAGGAGTTGGTATGCACATGCATGGTGAATATCAACCTCCACCTCTCAACTTCCCAAAAAGAGAAACAAAAGCCTTATAACACTTTGTATGTTTCATTGTGCTATGCTGTCATGTAGAAAGATCAGGGTTTAAAGTTTTATGATTCCAAAAGGAGTAACAAAAGAAATACATTCTCTGCTGAGAAATACCCACTCTTGATTTTGCATCAAAGAAGAATTCGAAACAGTCACAGCCCTGCCTTCCTACAGGAACAAATGGCAATGATTACCAGCCCAAAATGACTAGATACAAAATTGGATAAGGAAGCATGTGGGAAGGGGATGAATATCTTTGCATGAATTACCTTTCAGTTACTTCTTCCATTTAAATGGATCAATATTAGTCCCTTAGATTTAAAATAAACTTTGGATTATAACAGTGCCAAGCTCAAGTAGAGATAAGAACATACAATATACTAAGAAACCTCTTTCACTATGACTTTGAGGCATCTGGCTGGTGGTTACTGCCAAAGTCTGAAGAGCATCTGCTCTCACTTTAGCAGTTTATATTCTGACTCTGGTGAATGGAAGCACAATCTCTGAAACAGCCTTTGGGGAACACTACTGAGTTGCTCGACAGAGCTCTTACTCAGAAAAGAGAGGAGGAGATTAATATTACAGAAAACTTGAAATATCTAGCTTCTGAGAAAGGAGACAAGAGCAGTTTCCTTATACTGTACACACCGCAAATCTCTCTTTTACTAAAACATTAAAAACCTGCCCTAAAACTGAAGTGATTAAATATGAATAGACCTAAAGGTAGAAAATAGCATCTGTTTAAGTTATATTCAGGCAAAAGTAAGAAGAAACAATGTATCTTATCTCATTTGTCAACAGGCATAATGAAAACAGAACAATGAGGACTCACATAACAGACTTTTTCCTAATGTGCTCGAGAAGGTCACAGGCGCTTTGCTCAGTCCTGGTGTTGTCACAGCAACATATGGCAATACTGAGTCTTGTCATGAACTCACAATGTCATTATTTTAAGTGCCCAGTAGCACAAATTACTAAATTTGTGTGTGGTCCTAAGCAAACAACAAATCTGGCCACACACAGTGAAAACCCAGCTTCTAAAACTTCAAAATCAGCTGAAGGAATGCTCTCCTCAAGAGCCATAGATCCCAGATAGTAGCCACTTCTGAACTCCACAGCCACTTCCAAAACTATGAAAGGCTTCACGTAAAACCAAAATAAAACTCTAAAAGTGGCTTCAGGAGATCACTAGGAGTGGCCGCTCTTCTGGATTCACTGCTTTTGAGAAGTAAATCCCTGCAGCTGCTTTTAAAAGCTTTGAAAGTTTCATTTCAATTATCAAAGCCAATAAAGCTTCAAAAACAGCCATAGGGATTTGTTCCTCAGAGGAGCAAACCCCAAAAGGCAGTGATGAATAGTGTGATGGGTTCTGGGGCTCTTAAAGCATGTACAGATTCCTGTAAGTCCTGCACTTGTAATTACAGCTCCATGTTGTGCAGCAATTGTTACAGCCAAACAGCTCATTAAGGCTTATGTGGCAAATTCATTACTGATTTCCCATTCATTTTAACAGTTTTATGTCTGTTGCCTTTTCTTACACCTGTATCAACTATTATGTGAGCATCCCTCCCAACAGTTTCTCAGACACATTTCATGAAGACCTCGCTGGCTGCAGTCTCAGGTGGTGCTAAGCCAGTCCCAAAAGGCAGGACACGCTTTCCCAGCCGTCATCACCTCCTCACAGCGAGCTGACTACAGCCTGCAAAACCACTCCTCTCTCTGAAGGGGAACTTAAAATTGCATTTAGTAAAGTACAAGAGTGAAGTCTGACAATAAGTCAATGAAGAACTTGCCTGCAACTGCAATATAAAAAGGCTGCCATTAATTCAATGAACATAAACACAAATAACATTTCAGAAGCAACCACATGACTTAAAAAAAACCTAACTGCACTGATTTGCAACAAGATTTTGGTCTCGTCTTTAAAACTCTGAGAACTAGATCCCAAAAATTCGTGGCATAAGCATAGGTCTGAAAGAGATACAATTTTCACCCCTAAACAATTGGAGCATAGTGTGTTAGGACACTGATGGCACTGAAAATACTACCAAAATTATGTTGAAAAATATACATTTAAGTACTAGAACACGTAGTGTATATTAATGAAGTATGTCATATAAAATACATTCTATTTTATAGAAGCATATTTCCTAACCTTAAAACATCACTAATTTCGAACAGTTGTTCTACTAAAGTTTTTAACTTCCATTTTCAAATGGCAAAATAAATAAACATACCTTTTTGCCACGATAAATAAACACAGCTTTTTGAAAACATGCTCTAAGAAAATCACTATGAACTTAAATAGATGCAGGTGTTAAGAACTGAATAACTGGTTTGTATGGGGAAAGAAAATCTTGACAGGAAACCTAAACATTCTGTTAAATGTTATTCACAGGTGTCCTCTGTGACCTGTACTACTTACTTTACCTCTCTGTTTCAATCTTCTCATGTGTAAAACATGAAGGAGGATTGTGAGAAATAATTAATGTTTGCAAAGAGCTTTGAGATCCTTGGATATAAAAAACATGGGGAAAGCATAAAGTTTAAAAGTACCAGCATGCTATTTTATTTCCAACTTGAGGTAAGTCACTTTCATCACAAAAACCTTGAAAGTTTAGAACCACAAAATTATGTAATCAAATGCTTAAAAAACCATCTTAAGTGCTAAGCATATTCTATTCCTCAGAACCTCATCACTCTGAAGGAAACACTCTCAGAAGGAAAGGATGTGCTTCTCACCCGTTTCAAGTATGCGTTTATGGAGAGGTATAGCAGCAAGAAAGGGTTCATCTTTACAGGACTGGATCTGGGTTCCAACCAAGTCAGAGTTGGTAGCCATAATTCGGGCACTTTCTTCATTAAGATTAACGCCAGCCATAGAGGCAACATCATTGATGTCATCGTCATCTCTACAATAAAAAAAAAGGCCATATAAAACCAATTCTGCATGCAATATATTCATTTTTTGTATCACCTGCTTCTCCAGAAGTAATCATCATGCCACACGCTCAACGGGTGGGCCAACCATGAGACACAACTCCAAGTGTCTCCATCTTCATTGAATATATTCTACATTCAGAAATAATCCCGTATTTCTCTACCATATTAGGAAAACATCAGAAGCAGGACAATTTGACTGATAGCAGAAGGAGTGACAGAGGTGCCTTCATCTCAGAGTTAGTGATATCCATGAAACCAGGCTGATCAGGAAACTAAAGGCAATGAACACCACTAACAACAGAACACCGGGCTTTTCTCTTTATAAAGAAAACTAGGCATAAAATGGTAAAATAAATACCAGAAATTAAAAGCAAAAACATGAGTTTGTAATCCTGCACTGTTTTATAAGTTCCTACCAAAATGGGCATCAAAGCATTTTCAGCAAAAGTCAGGGAAGACTCTTTGACCATGCTGAGTTCATAGGTAAGCCTAGGTTCCAAGCATGCTTGAGTATGTGCTGGTATTTTCTCTGGCAACGTCCAAAAATCAGTTGTGTCAGCAGGTTTTAGGAAAATGAGCTGCATTTGAGAAGATGATATTTCCAGATAATCTCCCAGGCCATTTTTTGCCCTGCAATACCCTTTTTAACAGATTCAGAAAGTACAAACAAATTTGAGTTTCCATACCGGTATCTCCCAAGCATCTTTACCTCCTACCTGTCTGAGGTATGACTCAGAGCTGTGGAAACAGCCATCTGGATTTAGCACGTTCTGTTTCACAGCTATTATTGACACAAACACCATTTCAACATATTCTAGAGTGATTACACAACCTTTGAGAAAATTATTTTCAGAATATATATATGGAAAAGAACATTCAAGTCCAGACTCCTATTAGGTATAAAGTAAACAAACAAAAGCTTAATTTAAAAGATTTTTAAAAAACCGTTACATACATGATGTCCCGTGCACCCTAAAATACTTTGTCAGTTGTAACAAGCTTAATGCCCACAGGAAACACCAATAGCTGCAAGTAAGGTCTGAGAATAAAAGGAGGGAAATCCAGAAATCCATAATCTAGGTCCTCCCTCTCCTCCCATACTTTTCCTATTATCTGCACTACAGCAGCCAATTTTGGTGGAACACTTCTATGGTTTGATAGATACTGGTTTCGTTTTCTTTTGTGGGAAGAAGTCAAGAAGAGACTTTTACTTGTGTAAACCTGCAGAAAAGTGCTGAACACTTGAGGCAGAAAATGGAATATTTTACAATGCTTTTCAGAAAAACGCTACACAAATGAGCTATTAATTTCCAGGACTGTTAAGCACTTGATTTCTTGTCCTAAAATGAAATTCCTGAGAAGAGTGTTGCAACATCATAGAATGGTTTTGGTTGGAAGGAAACTCAAAAACCCATCCAGTGCCACCCCCTGGCACAGGCAGGGACACCTTCCACTGTCCCAGGCTGCTCCCAGCCCCAGTGTCCAGCCTGGCCTTGGGCACTGCCAGGGATCCAGGGGCAGCCACAGCTTCTCTGGGCACCCTGTGCCAGGGCCTGCCCACCCTCCCAGGGAACAATTCCATCCCAATATCCAATGTAAACCTATTCCCTTTTAGTTTGGAGCCATTTCCCCCGTCCTGTCACCCCAGGCCCTCGTAAATTGTCTCTCCCCATCTTTGTTGCAGGCTCCCTTCAGGTACTGGAAAGCCACAACTGGGTCACCCTGGAGCCTTCTCTCCTCCAGGCTGAAAAACCCCAATTCTCTCAGCCTTCGTCCTAGGAGAGGTGCTCCATCCCTCTAATCCTGTCACTTTTACACCTGACATGGTGTGGACACGACACTCACGCAGAGGGACCTGGGCTGCAATGAGGAATTGGCTCCGTGCCCACACCCAGCCCGCCCAGCACTGCTCCCAACACCACACCACCAACACCAATGAAATAGCCAGTGACCAGTTCAAATGTTTGTAATTCTACAAATGAAAAACCGCAGGTAAAACTGAAAGAAACTAAGATTTTGTCTGGTTAAAACCTGAATGCTTGAAATAGAATGAGAATCACCCAGGACTCGCAAGGCCCAAATCCAGCAGGCCTCAAACCATGGGAAAACCAAACTCCTATCAAGGCAGTTACCAGAACACAAACTCCAAACTACGTAAGATGGCGGAAGCTTCTGGAACACAGACTTGAGCCCAGAATCTCGAAATAGAGCTCGAACTGACCAAACCCCAATGCAGCGGTGATGCCCACGGGCCCTCACAGCGCTGTGGGCCAGGGTGACGCTGCCAGGGACGCGGCCGAGCCCCAGAGGAGCCGGTGAAACTCGGACCCAGAGGCTCCCACCGCCGGCTCCCCGCGGCGCCGCCGGCAGCCCGGCACCGGTGCTCCGCACGCCGGGGCACAACCGGCCAGCAGCACCGCCAGCCTCAGCCCGGAGCTCCACACCAGCCTGCCAGCACAGAGGCACTTCCATCTCCTTCAAACAATCATCCGTTACAAAAAAATCCAGACAGCAGTCTTGAGCTCCAGAACATAACTTTTAAGAGAAGTTTGTACTTCTCTCTCCTTTTATTTCATAGCTGAAGAAAGTACAGTCCATCTTTTACCTTTCTTCTACTTAGCAGTTTAGCTACTCCAATTTTTATTTAGTGTACAGATCTGTAACGACATTATAAATAAGTATTTTCTGAAATAAAACCAGACAAGTATTTTGGGCATAAATTAGATTTCAATGAAATTATCAAAACCAATGCAACAGCACTTACAAAGACCATCCCCCTGTAACTCCTGGACAAAATCATTTTCTTCCATCTTACACTTGCAAGGTACAATCTGCAAGTACATCCTTTTTTTTTCCCACTATTACATGGAAGACAGATAAGAAATATATTAATCACAGCTGGGACTACAATTTTTTCTGACAGGAAGGACCCTATCCATATCTTCTTCTTTACTTTGAGGAACCTCATAATGAAAAATGTTCAGCTACTGAAACATACATTTATATATAAGAGAGTTGGTATTCTTGCCGATCAGTTTCCTATAAAAGTGAACTTTTAAGCCCAGATAAGTGAGTTTTCTGAAGTCATTCTGTGGAACAAAGATGCCATCCAGTGGTCATCTAGACTGATGATTACTGTCTATCTTTCCTTTTTCATCAGAGCACAGTATTTAACAATTTCATATTTCTTGGCAAATATTACCATGCCTATCCTAATTCTACTGTTCAGTAAATATTTCTGTTTTTTACTGAATTAAATTCTGTGTCTCATAGGATGACTCTAACATTCCAACACACATGATATTTTTAAGACAGCATGGGTTCTCAAATTCCCTCCAAACACAAACTGTATCTTAAAATAGTCCAAGAGTCCAATTCTTCCTCCTATATTCAACCTCTTGTAACAACTTTCCCTTTCCTTTCCATTATAAACACTCATGCAATTACCAAAAAAAACCACCTTATCTGAAAATAAGCAAGAAAACCCAAAGTATTTGCACAGTTATCTATAAAGGGTTTCAAATATTTTGTTTAAACTAAGACAAGCCATTATAAAAATCTGGAGGCATTTTATTTATGAACAAACCTTAACTGCATGATTGCACAGCCTTTCTTTCTCCCAAACTTTGTCGGATTTGAGCCAACACTGTCCCAAACTGCAACACTGAACTGCTCCCAAATAAGCCAGAAGAATGCATAAAGCAATTGAGACAACATCATACTACTGAGTCCCCCCTCCCTTACAAGGGAAATCTCAAGTCATTAGCACAAAGTCCTTACCTCCCACAGATTCCATGGATCACACAATCAGAGACTGACAACAATACATGGCATATAAATGCTGACTTGAAATTACTGGAACAGCCACTACTGTATTATATTTTATAAAGGCACAGATTCTACTTACACATTAATTATAATGTTTATTCTGACTTTCATGTTATAATTTGAAATATCTCCCTAATACTGCTTTGCCACACAATACATTTACATTCCACAATTCATATGCGGAATCTTCTCCCTGAAAAGTAAAAAGGATGACAGAACGGACCACATTCATGGTCAGCATTTTTCTTTATTTTGAAATATATGGAAAAAATACAATCACCTTATAGCTGGAAATATTCATTTGGAGAAACAAAGAAACTTCAAGGGCAAGGTTTTGTCACATACCATTTTGAGACGAAAACTTTGAAGTTATCCATTTAACATCCACATTAGCTTTCTACCACTTCAAGGGCAAGCTGCTTTGCTTATTAGATGCAACATCACGCATTTTGAGGCATTTTGTCAGAGCTATGCTGGTAAACTTTTATTTTTAAAAATGAAAATAAAATACTATACAAGAGATTTTTTTGGCTATGCAAGGGAGGTCTGAAAACAAATTTTTTATTTCCACGTGGAGTCAACCTCAAAATGCAGCCAGACAGCAGAATAAAATAGAGATACTAAGATCAGCTTCAAATGATCTCAGAGACTTCACAGAACTATCTCTGAAAACAAACCCCATCACACTGGCTGTATAAAACCTGACACTGACAGGCTCCAGGAGGCCAGATGTAACTTGGAAATACCACTTTAGAGAAAGAAAGGAAATACCACTTTAGAGAAAGAAAGGCTGCTGTGAAAAGGAAGGAGCACCTGGCTACCCGGCACCCAGTGGCAAACAAAACAGCATCATCCCACACACCAAGGGATAGATCTGTTCACTCCTGGCCTTGACATGCAAGGCCACTGAGGAAGCGGTGGGACAACAAAAGAGGACAAACACCCACCTCCATCCTTGGAGAACTGCAGAGCACACATGGACCAGCCCCCAGTCCAATCAAATCCAACTGAAATTATTCCATCTCAACATCAGGAACAAAGGTCTCCACTAGTTCCCTTTAGTGGCCACTACCTGACTGTGGGTAAGGATCACTCGAGAGCCTGCTGCTTTCACCACCATCAGGAGGAGCTGGGGTCAGTGGGAGCTCTGGGGGGACCAGACAAGGTGATGAGCAGCAGCTGTGGACAAATATGCAGGTCCCTGGCAGACTTCAGTGGGATTTTTGCTTCTCTCAGCTACAGAAACCTCAAGCTAGCCTGTTATGGTACAAATCCAAGTCTAGACCTCTGCTTGCAAAAGAAACAAAAATGACTAAAAATGGAATTCAAATTTCTGTCTTTAGGTATTAACAGAGTTGAAAAGTCAACTAGCTGGGGCTGTCGGTAGTCCTCTCTGAAAAATACAGCAACAATAAATTTAATACCAAAAACTGTGACCTAAAATTTCACAAGCACAGCTTCATGTTGCAGAAGTCTTGGGTTGAGAACTCTGCATACCAGAACAGCTACTGTAACAAACAGTGAACTCAAGTAAGCAGTCTTACAGTTCATTAATAAATGCTGACCTTAAAGGCATAGCTGCAATTTGCAAAATTCTTAATTGCTAGATCTTTTATGTAATTCCATCTTGTATCTCCTACAGTCCAGAATAGAGAAAAAAAAAAGAAATAAAACAATGAAGTTCAAATTTCTGTTTCTAGTGACCAACACTATGCTCACAAAAGTGAAAATCTCCAATAAGTTATTTTAAAGAAAGCAGAATGTAAAATAATGAAACAAATATGCAATAATAAAACACTATGGGCAAGATAAATTTATACATAACACAACTATTTTTCAAAATTCTTGCTTTGCTTTAGATGCCAGTTTGCCTTCTGGCTAAAAACACATTCTTCACACACGCTGGGAATGTTGAGGAAAACTAGTCAGCATTCAGAGGATTAATACAGATTTCCAGCTCTGTGCCTTTAGGCTTAATAGTCAGACATCTATTTGTCCTCAGGAGAGGTTAGGGGTTGAAATGCAAATATGCAAACAACTGAATTCTTTGTTAAGATATCAGGAAAAAGCTTGATCTTTGCTGCTGTTTAATAAATCCTTGCAATTTTATGGACTTATTTAAATGCAGCTTTGTGTCTTACTATTTTGAAGGAGAAAACAATGTAAGGAAACAAACACATTCATTCTGACTAAAATTTGTTCTCTAGAGGAAAAATGACATACACCCTTGACAGCTTATTTACCAAACTCACTAAAGATTTATTGATTTATCAATCAGTGCCTTGAGCATTTGCTTCTCCCCAAGGGAAAATTAACAATTCCAGCTAACCTAATATATTCTATGTATAAACTAAGTGAATGCAAGAATCAATCCTGGCACAGTTTACAACATCCAGTTGAAAAAATTCTGTCCCTTTTGGTGTATGTAAAATTGAAAGCCATACTAACGAAGAATAAATGCTCATGTTGCTTACAAACATAAAAAATACTTATTAAGACAGTACAATTGAACCCAACAGACATTTTAATTCATTTAAATACTCAGTGGGAGGCAAAAGCATTGGAAAATAAAAAATTGAATGATTTTGCTTCCAGATTAATACTAAGTACTACCACTATTAGTTACAATACTGACATGCCTCAAAGCAGAGATATTTCAAAGAGCTACAAATTCTCTTTTACTTCACCTGCAAAAGCATAAGCCTGAAAATTAATTAGTGGTTTGATGATGTCAGAGCAACATAAGAATCCCAGAAGATGAAAATTAAAATCTAGGAATATTTTGTCATTCAACAAAGAAAGAAAATATTTTAACACAACTAAAATGTACAAAACTAAAATGGTGTTAGCGAGAGCAAAATGCAGTAAATGTAAGATTTGCTTTTCACTACAAAAAGTAAAAATATCCCAAATATAAATAAATAAAAGTCTGGACTACTAAAGAACTGGCAGAGCAGCTCAGTGCATCACTGCTACTGTGCTGAACCTTTGCAGCACCTGATTCCACCCAACCTCTATGACCTAAGGAAGGACAGGAAGCTCAGACACAGCAAAGTCTTCTCTTTAAAACCAGGACCAACAATCCCCCACGCTCAGGGATCCCCTCCCAGGCCCCCAGGATCGTCCCTGGCCGAGGAGGGGCCGCTCCACAGAGGCCTTGTCCTCACAGCCACGATCTTCCCAGCAAAACACATTCCACAGGAGCAGCAGAATCCAATGCCTAACACCAAGCACGGATACTTTTAAATCCTCGTGCACGTAATTCCATTCAGAAGTTCTATTATAATTCACAGAATTTAGGGTTTTGTTAAACATTAAAATGCGCACTTAGAGGAAAGTCCTCAAGATATGTCATGATCCCCTCCCCTTTTTAAAAATAGAATTAAATATGAAAATTGCCATCCAATCCCAGGGGAAAAAAGACAAGAATTATTGTAAAAGAGTGCCCTCTGGTGTTACACCAATTCTAAATTCTGTTTTATACTTCAGATCCCCCCCAACCACCCCGCTGCATTTTTTTATTGTTATTTTTTCTTTTTTTACCTGAAAGAACCACCTCCAGGGTCATTCAGCTTGTTTTTCTGATTTGCAGAGACCTGAACACCAAAGCCCCCAGGACTTTTACTGGCTTGTATTGTTGGTGCCTTCCCTACTGTGCCTGAAAAACACCAAGCAATGTTATTATGAGCTGTCTTAGACAATTTACATCAAAGAACCTTCTGTCCAGGAACTAAATTTAACTGTCTGTAAATTGCAAACAAAGGAAGTTATTATTTTTAAAGATTACATGCTGAAGAACAACAATTTAAAATACAAAATTTATATTAACATTACAGTTTGTTCAATATTTACACAACAGTGAAGATTCCAAAACTGAAAACCATTGGCCATAAACAGCTATAATATTTATAATGGCTGTAAGTGTGTTTGCAATTGCCAGTACACCACTTTTCTGGATAATCTGTACAGCATAAAGAAGGAGAATTTGAAATGTTCTTAATACAAATACTTTAAGTCAGAGTTAGTCAGGGTATTAGCTGTGCCTTTTATATTTCCTATATAGTAATTGTTCTTTATTGCAGTGAAAAACATGTATTTCAGAGTTGAAAGCACTGCATGTATTTTAAAATGTTTTGCATTCCATATAAAAGAAAAAACACTATTGCCAAATTTGACACACACCCCCCACAAGGGTTGATTCAAAAATAATTCATGTCTGTATCTAGACTTTACAGGTCTTGAAGTACAAGTAAAACAGGGCTTTCTAAATGAGCCGAAGTGTGGTGGACATCTAGTAAATTAAAGAGATCTTAATTCCTCTCTGACATGAAACTTCTGGAGTTAGCCCTCCTTAACTGCCCAAACACATTTACTTGGGTTACATTTTGGGTTTCCTTTAATCTCACCTGTGTTTTGCATGTAAAAATGACTCACATCTACTTGATTTGAAAGATCTCACCTTTTCCTTGTGTACCGCTCCGTTTTATTGAGCATTACAGACGTAGTGTTTGAGACTTTGTGAAGGACATGAAGGCTGCTCCTGCACCCCAGTGACTCAGTTGCACATAAATGGCATGGTAAGAACCTGGGCAGAGTTACTGTGTTTTTCTTTCATGAATAATAAACACCTGAAGCACAACTATCCTAACAAATCCTTTTAAGAACACTTCTTGGCTAATACAAAGCTGTCAGCTTTGAATGAGTCCTGCATTACTTTTTTTTTATTTATTTTGAAGTCTTCATCAACTCCAACATACGATCTTAAAGAGAAACTAATTTGGTAGTGTTTGTTGAGTTCTCCATCTGTACAAAGTTCTCCACATCTGTAATGTGGACTCTCGACATTAGCAAATACAAAATCAGATTTAGGACTGCAGGCTCAAGCCTGGGGAATAAAAATATTTTGTCATCAGAATATTCGAGGTCCATGAGACGTCACAGACAGCATTAGTTCACGGACCAGACAATCCATTTATTTATTTCAGGTGAACTAATGGAAAGGTTTTCTACTAAGTGAACTGGAAGGAAGGAAAGAAATAATACAATAATAAAAAACTAGCAGATTTCTGCTTTGTACAATTAAGATCTAGAAGATTAAAAATGTGTTAATCCTGAAAATTATTGCAATAGCAAAATTAAAGTAACAACAGCACTCCTCCAGAATTAGTATTATATTTCTCTGGAATCAGTATCAATGCTTTGTTTTCTACAGATGATAACTTTTGATTGAAAAACACCTCTGAAATACAGATATCCATACGGATATGGAAGATTTAAGTCTCACATTCATCCCAAGTATATGTAATTCTACTCAACAGATCTGGCAAAGTGAATGTAAGATTTGGGATGACATTTAAGTTTTCTGGTTTAAATAAATCACAACTGTGCATGACTAAGGGTTAGCCATAAAATATGCCTGAAACATCCATTTTGATTATGGGGCAGAGCATATTTTGAAAATTAAAATCACCTGTGGGCTTAGATATTTCATGGGATTGGTAATGACATACAGAGTCTTTCACCACTGGATCCTTGCTTCAAATTTTAATTAGCATGATCTAGAAAAAAAAGCCCAAATTTAAGAGCTTATAAATTCCTAGCTGTATTTCAGCACAAGTCAAATAGCTGCAACAAACACTCTGGTTAATTATTTTATTATTTGGCTCAATTCCTCCATCCACTGGATGGAATTCACCTAATTATTATACTAGTAGAGTGCTTTGGTAAAGGAGTGTGAATTTTTCATGCAGTAACAATGGTATTACTTCCACTGGCATGGAAGTAATTTTATTTATATAAAAGTCCTTAAAGCCTGCCAGTTTTATCTAAACTACTGTTTTAAGAAGCACTACAGTCTGTTCACATGGATGTATTAAAGATACATTAGACTTGGAGATTCACTCCTGCCAAGGAGGAAAATGCAGCACTTTGTGGAGGTCAGCTCAGCTCTGAGGTAACTATCCTTAACAAGTCACACTCCACAAAATTACGCTACTGTAATTTTTACTTAGATTATGTCCTATTCCAGTATATTACCTCCTTCTGCAGGAATACTTAGGTCAGTATAAGATATCACTACACTGGTGTTTACAGGGAAAGGTTTTAACAATATATCACCATGAAGCACTCTTGACAGTGCTGCCAGCACACAGGCAGACTGCTCTCTAGAGGTGGGCTGCAGGATGAGTGGCTTTATACTGGGATGTTTTCTAAATGCCTGTTCTTGTTTGCTTTGTCTGTGTAAATAAAACAATATACTGGAGGGCTTACCCAAACTTGTAAATTGGAATAAGCTCACCAGGAAGTAGGACCTCGCATAAATTGGCTTCTATGAAACCACCATCTACCATAAGCCAAACTGCCAGCTAAGTCGCATTGCACTGGCTGATCATGGGCTATCAAGAATAAGCTCATATTCTGAATCTACTGTTTAAAAGACAGATGCCAGTATCATGCAAATCCTCAGCACACTGTTGACATTCACAACTTGGAGACTGAACAAGCAAAGAAATGAAATCTGCCTTCACTCTCAGACACATCAGTCAGAAGTGAAAGCTCATGCTATAAGATGCATGAACATGTTATAAACTCAGGACATGAGTATCAGTGCTACCAAATAAACACATTTTATGGTGAGCAAATGTATTTCTTCCTAACTTGGAAAAACAGCCTGCAGGATTACAGTGACAGCTTGGTCTCTGTGTCCATTCAACCTTTGGATTCCCCTAAGAGAATAGAGCAAGTAAAACATCAACTGCTATTAAACATTTTTGATGCTTTTTTTCCCAAGGAGAACAGAAACGACCAAGCAATGAAGTCAAGTAGGCAGCAATAGCTTTTATGTGCATTTAAACTAGTTTGCTCCCTGATTCAGTACCTGAGGATGACAAGCTCTGTATTCCATTACAAACCCTCAATCATGTAAATGCCCACATCCTATAACATACTCTCACACATATTCAGGAAAAATAAAACCTAAGTCTAAGAGGCTCAGTGGTAGAAAGAAACAAATGGGTATCTATCAGGAAGCAAGGAGGCTTCAAGAATCCTCTCAAAAAGTGGGAAGTGTCAGCCAGACATGAACCCACCTGTGCACAGACAGATGAGGACGGCGTGTACAAACCACATACCGTGGCTAATCATGGCATGTCAGGTCGCTGCAGCCAGTCTCTGACCTCACCAAAAAGTAAATACTGACAGGAGTCAAAGAAAACCAACCTGAGGCTCGAGAAGTTTCTCTAGGGCTCCCACCTTGACCTCTGGAGCTGCAGAGATGGGGACTACCATGTTCTGCTTCAGGAGTAGGAATCAGAAGTAGGATGATTAAATTGAGGCATCCACTAGGCTTCAGGAAAATGAAGAATTTCCTTCTTGGCCCAGAGTTACAGTTTAGGACAATGAGAGCCAAGTTCCTGACCTGGTTTAGAACTTTCCATGAAAAACTGCTAAGTAAGGAGCTAAACATGTGAGAGTTTAGTCCTAAGGTTGTTTCAAAACATTTCACTGTGCTGGTTCGAAACATCTTGAAACTGTATATGAAAACATGCATTCTTCAGCCAGCATGAGGTAAAAAATAAATGTCAACAATGTTGCCAATGTCAACACTGTACGTTTTTCCATGCTACTCGTTTGTAATTACAACGAAATTCATACAAAGGTAACAATCTCACTAAAACATTTAAACCCATACCTTGTGGTCTAATGGTCTGAGTTATTACCACTGGCATCCTAATCTGGGTAGTCTGGCAAGCAGGGGTTCGTTTCACAGTTTGAGCAGATGTTGACTGGATAATCTGCTATTATTAAAGAAAAGTATACTTATATTATACTCTTTATACACGAACACACACAACGTAAATACACTAATACCTGTAATTACCAAGATAAGCACGTGGATCTCTGCAAGCACAACCAGCTGGTGACAAAAGTCATATTCATGTAATGCATGTGGTTGTGTGTGTGTGTATATACCTATTTTGCCATTATGTTTAAAAAAAAAATAATATACGACACAGATGTCATATCTCACAACCTTCATTAAAAATATATTTCAAAGTCATAAGGTTAATACCAAAATTCAGACTTTTGTCTTCAGAAATTTTACTAGGAAGAAAAGCAGTTTTGTAGAAGAAAATGCTGCAATAATTGTAGTGGTATTCACCTACAAACATTAGGCCTCGCGCTAAATATCTATGCTTTTTAATGAAAACATACTAAAGATAATTTCTAAAATTTTATGGGTTCCAAAGTCAGATATACACAAGAAAGCAAACCAAGTTTTGTGGCAATCATATACTATGAATCTTTCAAATGCTAATCCAATATTCTCAAAGTTTCACTTACTACTAATTCAAGTTCTGAAGTCCTTCCCCAAAACTAAACCTGGGTTAGAAACTTACAATTTGACCCATAAACAAATCAAATCAAAAAGAAAACACGTGCAAGGGTCATGTTTAATAGCAAAATGTACATTCGCATGGTCAGGGACAAGGTAGGTACAGACATAATGAACAGAAGATTCAGAAAGATGTGCGGATGCTGCAGAGCTGTAAAAAACCCATCAATAAACTTTGAAAATAAAACATTGCCAAATAGCTACAAGGAAGATTCCAACCACAACTCAGGCATGCCAGCTTCAGAAGCCACATGCTCCTCACAGTCACAACTGAGTTCCTCCCACCGCGTGAGGCACCTGCTGACCCCGAGCCTCCCCCGTGGGATGCAGCATTCCCTCCTGGAAGGCAACACCACACTGCACCCCCACACAGCACCACTCCCACCAAGAGCATCCAGAACCATCTGACTTAGCTGGACAACAAACGGCCAAACCTCTGACTGCAAAGCAACCTAGGGAGAAAAGGAAAGGAGAAACAGCATCTGCACATGAGACGCAGAAGTAGAGGACGAGCAATGAGGAAACCATTCCATCAGCAGGAACCAGGGCTCCAAAACTGGAAGGGAGACAGGAGAAAACTACAAATAAGAAAAGAGTAATGAGGGACCTGTGACGTATTCTGCAGAAAAAACAACTAGGGCCATTCTGAAGTTATAGAACCGCATTTTGTACATCCTAAAACACAGGGAGTTGAAAAGTTAGAATAAACCTGTGAATGTAGAAGTATTAGCAATAATGACCTTGCAGAAAGAGAAAAGGGAAAAAAAGATTTAGGATTCAGCTTCAACTATGGACACTGAAGGAAAATGGAGCATTTATACTAAGCACAGAAATGGAGCAAATAAGATATAAATTTACTCAGTCAAGACAGTGAGTGTATAGTCACGCTCAGAGGGGAAAGGATGAAGTAGCTACCATGCTTAAAAACGGGAAAGAAACAGAGCTGATCAGTGAAAGTAATAGGAAAAAGCTGAATTTAACTGCATTTTGATGCACGGGAAACATGAACAATTGTGGTTTTGGTAAAAAGACAGAATAGTCCATGTTAAAAAAAAGCTACATTGGAATGAAAAAGGAGAATGTTGCCATTTTTACAATAATTTATTGGATAAGTTTTCAGGGAATAGTGAAGAAAAGCTGCCGTACCTTAATGGGCCAGAAGCCAGGCCATAAAGGAGATGTGTGGGACCTCTGGACAGAATTACTATCTGGTATTACAGTAATCTTCTGCAATTACATTTTTTTTTCTCTCTGTGAAGCAACTTCTACAGGTCAGAACCAAGTTCTGTTTTCCTTGATTAGTATTTTCACATGAATACCCTACAAAATGAGCCACTAACACCATCAAAGACAGGACAATATTTAACCATTTAAGATGACATAAATGGCAATGTTTTCTTTACTATCCAATACATTCCAAAAGATGTCTTTTGGCAAGTACTGGACTAGGACTTCAATGTATGTACAAACACTGAAAGTGTAGAAAATTATTGAGAAACAAACTTTTCCAAGGGGCAGAGACCAAAATCATCACCTTAAACTGCATACAAAAACGAATCAGCAACAAGCACATACTCTCTCAAAAGAACAACTGCACCAGACCTCAGGGTAGCATTTTACACTAAATCCCAGTTTCTATACTGGAGTTTTAAGAAGTGTTTCAACACAGATGCAATCTCCAGATCTGGAAGTCATTAAGGAATTAACATTAGCCATTTGTTTCTGAAATAGAGTACGTAACTTCTTCACAGGCAAACTAGGGATATAGTAAAAACCAATGAATCAGAGGATCCTGCATTAAAATTTATAAACTAAGCCACACTTCATCAATTAAGATAACTCAAACTGTTCTAATCTTCTTGCCTGTTTTCCCAGTATCATAAACATTACTATTAAGTCCTTAGCTTGACCTGAAAGTTGTAGACAACAAACAAGTGTACTAGCAAGCTGGTCTGGGAGATCATTAACTTAAATTATTTCCTATTTCTCACAGACTAAAAATACACACAAGTGTACCCCATGTCACTTTATCTATCCATATTCTGAATCAAAGCTGAATGCCACTGATCAGTTCACAAGCACTGACCCAGACTGAGAGAGCAGATACAGAAGTCTTAGGACACCGAGGTTATCAGGGGCATCACTCCAGCCTTCAGAAAAGGGGAGATCTTTGTGCTCTTTGCAATCACCTTTGGGAAGATGAAGAGAAGACAGAGCCAGACTCCCTCAGATGTGCAGAGCAGAAGGATGTAACACAAAAGACACAAGCTGGAATATAGGAAATTCCAACGTAATATAAGAAAAAAAAAATTACCCTGAGGGTGGGCAAGCTCTGGAACAGGCTGCCCCGAGAGGCTGTGTAATTTCTTCTTGAAGACACTCAAAACATAACTGGTCATATGGGAGACATCCTAAAGTGTAAGCAGGAGGCTGCACAAGACACCTCCAGGAGTCCTTGCCAACCTTTCACCGCTGTGTCCATAAACACATCACCACAGATTTTACAGAAGTGCCGAGTCACAAAAGGTAACAAGGCAGAATACAAAAGTCTTCAGAGCTTACAGAAACTTCATCATTCCACCTCCACTAAAAAGGGAAGCATTTTAGTTATGTACACCTCTGAAGACAGCAAGCACAACAACAGAGCAACAAAGGCACAGAAAAGAGAAAAGATGAATGTGATTTAGTCATTGCCTGGATTTGACAAGAGTTTGGAAAATGGCAAAATTAAACAAAATTATGATCAAGACAGTGTTGAGACAGCAAGCACTGTCATACACTAGTTATTGCTCTTCAATTTTTCTGCCTAATGTTGAAGAATCATGTTCTAGGCTGCTGCAGTTTGGAGCTCTTCAAGGAACACACTAAAGCAGCAAAGTCATGGCATTGCTTCTCCAAGTGCAATGTGTGAACAGTTACCTGCATTTTTCTTCTATAAAGTAACATTTTTCTGTGAAGTAAGATGTACATTTCTCACCAAAGAAAGTATTCTCCCTCTCTTTTTATTTCATCTTTGCACTTCTCCCCTTGTCATCTCTCTCTACTATTCATTCACTTCGATTCACCATTTGTCTGCTCTGCCAGACCAGTTCCTCCTCTCATCTCCTGAACACTGCAGATACTACTCTGTCCTTTGCTAAAGCTGATTGTCCTTTCACAGGTGAAAAAAGGGATGTCTATACAAAGGTGCTTCCATAAGGCAGCAGACTCATGAAGACAAAAAAGGATATACAACAATCACGCTACTGATAACCAAAGAGGTGACAGCTGAAATACTCTTTTTTTTTTTCCTACGTGTTTTCTTCAAAAAGCATAGATTGGGTAACTCTATGAGAATAAAGTAATGGTTCTCTCTGGTCCTAATCTCAAGTGAAAAGGTGATGATCATTCCATGACAGGTGTGAATCTTCTGCTGTGTGAGTTATTGCAGGACAGAGAACAAATTAGAGACATGAACACAGACCAGTAACCAACAACACAACCAACAAATACAGACTGAGAAAGAATCCAGCCAAAGCACATCAAACATACAGAGGCAGAAAGGGAACAGAAGTTATCAGTCTTTCTCATGCCTGCACAAGAGAGACAAAATGAAATAAAAGCAACTACCTACAAACCATTGAAAAGAAAAGTCCTTTAGGACAATTAGATTAGAACTCATTGCTAAAAGTTTCTGAGGACAAGGATTTTGCAAATCTCCTGGACCAGTGCAGATGCACAAGGTTCCAACCTTTACTTGTCTCCCTCTTACTTGATGAGGGCTGCAAAACCAACCTGGCTCAATCCACAGAAATCACCTTTTGCAACAAAAGCATCTGACCCAAAAGCTTAAACCTATCAAGTACTGCAATATAGACAAAAACACAGTAAACAAGAGCTTCTGCAAAGAGTGAAAAACAAAAATAAACTTGAAAAATATATCCTTTACCGAGCAGTTTTTTCTCTCAATTAAGTTGAAAAAAATATTGTGGAAGGAAGAAATAAGACACAAGTAAACATGTAAAATTCAGAATGGCTGTGGTCTGATATGACATTTATCTTCACTCATGAGTAAACACTTGCTAACTCACTTGTGGCTATGCCACTTGTGATTTATCAGTCTACTCACTCCTGAAGATAAATGTCATATCAAACCTCAGCTATCATGTAATCTGGCAGCATTAACTTACAATGTTCATGCTTTTATGGGCCTAGAATCCATATTTACCACTGCTTACCATACTGCAGTAGCAGCTACAGTTTTTCAATGGTGCCTCAAAATCTGCACAAGCAATTATTTTTCCTCCCAAATAAAAAAAATTGACTATTTAAAAACTCAGCACATAAATTTGAATGTCAATATGACAACAATATTATTCCATTGAGTATAGGTTTTCAACGAAGAAATGAAGAAAACTAAAACAGAAACCACGAGATCATTTGTCCCAATTTATTATTTATTATTATGATCACCTGCTCCTCAATTTATTATACATTTCTTCGTACAATGGTCAAATGGTCTACTTTTGAGTGTTTTCAATTATGGCTTTTTCATCGCTGTCTTTGGGAGCCTGATCTACCATCTAATATTCTCTCTTACTTTAACGATATTTTGCCTTATATCCTACCTAAATCCTACTTCATTAATTACATGCTGTTATTCATATTTATACCATCTTGGTCTGCTCCAAATAATGGTCTTTTATTCTCCCTTATAATCAGTGTTTGATCAAGTTATGTGTGTTCAATTCTCTTAAGCTTTTCTTTTAATCTTTGCTTTCAAGCCTGGCCTTTTGTTATTGGTTTCCAAACAGCAATCAGTAACAATATTCTTATATTAAGGTACAGCCCACAAAATTCTGAAAATAAAGTCCATGATAACAACTCAGAAAACCACTAGGCTGTGATTCAAATAGGCATACAATTTGTCAAGTATAGGCTTTGTTTCTGTTAATGGATCCCAGACATCTACTGCTCAATAGCCATTTTTATTTAAATTTTACTGCAAACCAAATTCCACATCAGTGGCTAGATCTTTATTAGTTCATTAATAGAAAATACTCCTTTTATCCAAACAGCCGTCTATTACTCTTCCATTTCTAAGCTGCCTTGCAGACAAGACAAAAAGAAAATTATTTTCTAAAATTTCACTAAAATGTGTACAAATTACATTCATTCATGAACAGAAAAGTGATGCCAGAAAAGCTTCAGTGGAGAATTAAAAAGCCAAGCGGAACATCGCCATATAACATAATGCTTATTCTGCTGCTGTATCTGGTTTCCAAATTCCATTACTCTGTCTCAACTCTGAGAGACTCCAACCACTCTGACAGTTCAGGGAAAGTGTCAGTAAATGTTTGAGCAAATCCTGTTCTAATGTAACTTAGAATATGGCAGAGTCTACCCTCCGGACACTGCCCAATTAGTGCAGCAGCAGCACTGCAGATGTATTTCCATACATCCCTCCTAATCCTAGACCTGCATGAATCTTTATACAGCTTTGTATATAATTAAATTTGTTTCCATTAAGATGGATCACCGATTTTCTTACTGGGTTTTTTTATCACTCCAGTTTAATACGTGGCTTTAACCTCCAGGAGTACTTTCTCCTTATGATGCAGTCAATGCCAACACAATATATAAAGTGCTAATCCATCTCCGCTACCCAGCAACCTACTCATAACCTCAGCACATGTAATAAAGAACATCTCTCTCATTCACACAAATTTTACCTGCTGGAACACCCAAAACAAGACAGGCAATGTCTGCATACATAAGGCAACACAGAGCACACGGACTCCAAGAATCGCAATTTAGACAAACTTTGAACACTGCACTTAGAACAATTAAAAAAATTGACTGCTGGCTTATCTCATTAGTGCCTAATCAATAAAATATTAGCCTAAGATTGTTCCCCTTTTCTCTACCTAGAAGTAGCACTATCTAGCTTTATAGAGCATTGTTTTTCATAGTTTACAGAAGAGATTAAGAAGTCTTCTGTTTCACCTCCACTAACACTGTACATTTCAAAGCCTTTGTGCAAGCTCTGCTGCATGCTGGCAGCGTACACAGCATTTCCATGTTGCAAGGTACCTCAATGTAACGGGAGAAAGCATCACCACGGCTGACACCTTTGAGAAAAGGAAGGAACAGCTAATAGACCCTACACGTTTTAAGGGAAACTGGACTACTGTAAACTGGCTGGTATGAAAAGATCTCTATTCTAAAACAGGCTTGCCCTTCTGCAGCTGGACAGTCTGCAAAGCCAGCTGGAACTCTCTCCAATGAGCTTCAGGCCTGGAAAACCTGGAGCTGGGCCAGTTCCTCCATCAGTGCTGGCCACCCTCAGGCAAGCCAGCTGCAATCTTGTTCTTCCGGACAAGTCCAAGGCAAGATGGCCAGCAGCTCTTTCTGTGCTCTGATTTCGGGGAGCACTGAGAACTGTGACGGTGTGATCACTGTCACTACAAAAAAAAATCAATACTTATGAGCAATTACTGGGGTGATAAGGAGCTGCTGCTGTGTTGTCTGCTTGGCACTTGACTTGATGGTTGCTGTGCTAAGGTTTTTTGATGCAGTAACTCTTGATGTCTGATGTTGCTTTTGTCTGTATAGAACTACTCTGAGGGTCATTAAGTCCCTAGTTAATGTAATGTTTGATTCTATTAACTACTGACTGATAAATTTAAAGGAAATATGAAAAGACAGCTTCACACTAAAGCAAGTAAATTATGACTTTTAATGTCTTTTCCCTAAACATTTTCCAGAAAAGGAATATTATTAACCATAGTTTTGCTCAGCAGAGTTTGTGACCTTTTGAAAACACAGCAGTCATTTCACATACCCAGTAAATGAAAATTCAGCCCTGGACCTGTGACCTCTTTACAGACAGAAACCCAACTTCTCTTGCTCATCAGATCAATCTCCACAATGTTACTTGAGCAGTTTTCAGCTCCTCCTATGACACACGTACGTCAAAAAAGCTCTTCACATTGTTCATCTCTACTCAGGTTAACATCCCAATTGCCTGCTTAGAGTATCTATTGACATGAGACAGGCAGAATGTGCCTCTCCTAATAATTTGGCTGTATCCCAGTCAGAAAACACTCCACCAGAACTATAATCGTAAGAGTAGGAATTCCTGTGGTCTTACCTATTTTTGTCCTACATCAGTGTTTCTCAAAAGGTGGGGTGCAAGCTGCCTAGTGGGCACAGGAGCACCTAAGGTGGACTGCCCAACATTGGAAAAAGCCATGTTAAATGGCAGTAGCTTAGTCTTAAGATGGTGGCATGAGACAAGGCCAGACTTACTGGCCACGGACGTTTCTACTTGTAAGCAATCTGTCAGCTGCGGGCAGAAATTCACTTACCCTGGGACAGGGAGTAACTTTTCCACCTACTGCCTGTAATTATCACCAGTTTCTGCTCTTCCGCCTAGAAGAGCCAAAGCTATTGTCCATCCAGTCATGAAACACGGACAAATCAAAGAGATGTCACAAGAGGTGTGAGGAACACTTTTCTAATTAATACAACAATCCAGACAGGGTGTGGAGAAGCCGTCTCAGAAAAAGAAAGAATGCAAGTAGCTGGACTTGCATTGAAGAAGCTGACTTAAGGTGAAAAACACCCAACTGTCTTGTGTGTATTACTACTGCCAGAGTCAGAAATCTTAGCATTCAAGATGTTCTTACACATTAAAACTATGCTCACTAAAGGATTATTAAATTATATCAATTTTATTTTAAAGTTAATAATTTAACCACTAGAAAGTGTTTGTAAGGTTCAAGACACAGCTCAGGTATTTTCACACTGTGCACTGCTACTTTCAAATTAAAGCAAAAGAAATAGTCTCTCTCCACACACCTCACAAATCATTTATATGCTTTATAGCGCCTATAAACTCGAGGACAGATCACTGCAAGGTTTTATATTATCAAATATGCATTTCTCAACCTTGATAATATAAATTTTTACCAACTTGATACATGTTCTGGAACCTGTCTATACGATTTTGCAACCTAAGTGAAGTACTTCACTCACACACACACAGGAACCACAGACAAGGAAACTCTCACAAAGGGTAGTAACGCCTGTATAAACTCAAGGCCTTGTAAAAATCCTTAACACCTTTAAATTACAAGCGCAAACACTCACACGAGATCCTGTGAAACAGCAGGATAAAGTCACCACGCTCTCACTGACTACCTGGCTGTACAGCTGCCTTACTGACAGTGCCTTTGAAATTAATGAATCTAAGAACTTAATACTCCACTATGCAAAACAAAGGTACAGTTCAGTGAGTAACAGAGAATGGCATTATTTCTAAACAAAACATCCTGGTACAGCACAGCTATTCTTCTACAAGATTTTATAACTATGTGCAGAAGAGTTTTAAATGAGAGCGTTAATATTAGTTTTAAGGCAAAGCAGCATACCTAATGACATACACAACATTATACTCCCACCTGTACATCTTGGAAAGCTTTCTTCTCTACATTTGTAATTCCCTCAAATTCCACTGTGCTCATACAACAATCACTCTATTGCAGACAAAAAGACCAAGAGTGCACTTCCTTAAATTTATGTTAATAATCTTATCTAAAGGAATGGTTGAGCATACACATGAAATGGCAGAAAATGAGGTACTACCACATATCACAGAATATGATACAAACAAAAAAGAATTTTCCCAAACAAGCTGCAATGAAAGTGACACTGAAAACTGCTATACAGTTCATTAAGAAATCCTCTTTTATACTACAGTACCTACCAGTTGAGAACTCTGATTTGACTGTACCACCTTAACCTGAGGAGGCTGCACTGTATTTGATACAGAGACTGTGCAAATGTTGTTTGGTTGCCTTATTCCTATTGTCTGTGTCGTGACAACAGAGGAAATGCTTCCCGAGGCAGATTGAGGTATAACTTGTGAGAGCTTGGTTTGTTGGAGTGACTGCTGAGACGGCTGTCCTTGCAAAACCAAATGTTGACTATTCAGTAAAGATTGTCTCAGTGCAGGTAGACTTTTCTAAAAACAGAAGAAAGTTTATTAAATATCAAACCCAGCAGATTGACAAAAAGCATTTTGAAATTTGCTGCAAACATAATTAAAAGAATGCATCTTTCTTTCCAATTTTACTGCCTGCTCATCAAACAGAAGTAAGATTGAACATATTTTGTAAGAGAAAGTTCAGTTTTTAATAAGCTTTGTATTTGAATTTAGCAACCCTGCAGATTTTCACATGCCCTTAATTCCACTGCAGCAGTAAAATATAACACTCTTCTTCTCAAGACTATCTGGAACTTGTACCTTAGGGCTTTGGAAGGGCAAGAAATGGAAGCAGAAAAGGCAGAACCAGAGAACAAGCTATTCCCAGCAAGGTGCACCAATTTACTCCTCCTGACACACCTCCAGTACCTAGAACCAGATGATTTCCTCTCAGTGCCCTACAGCAGTAGCTGTTTATTGTATTATTTCTGAAGTAATGTATTGTGACTGGATTAGGAAAGGGTACTATTGTAAGCTCCATGCTCATACCACTTCAAGGAAAACATACTTCTAAAAGGCTGTACTGCACCTTCATGAACAAACTTTTCACTTTTTAAGGGGCAGAAGTGCTCTTTTGAAGTGCTCCCCGAGGCAGCTGTAGAACGCAACAGTCTTTAGCCCAAGCTACTTTCTGAACTTCTAATATTGATTTAAAAACTTAATGTCTGTTGCCCAGAAAGGACTTCAAAGAAAGGAAATAAATCAAAACGTATCATGATGCTAGAAGTGACTGCAGTAAAAGCCACAAACAAGAGTTAATGATAACTTGAAAAAACAGAAGTAGAAAGTTCTGAAGCAAAGTTGCAGGAAGAGAAGAGAGAGGAAATCTGCCCTAAACAGAGAAGTTTTGAACTAGACCGAAAAGACTTTTAAAATCATATTTGTGGTTTTGTTGGGACTTTACCATGCTTTTTATGTTTGTATATAATACTGCATATGGAAGTTATTGTAGCTAATTTACAGAACCAATTAAAAGTTAAATTTACCCCCACATATACTAACTTAAGACCCAACAATACGTCTATTTGGTATCACATCAGGAATTCTACTGTTGATTAGTTCCAGACTAGAAGTAAAATCATCTAATCAACACTTTATCCAGTTCAGTTTCTCATAATCATTGATACATGCGGATTGAAAGTTATCAATTATCCAAACCCAGATCAGGAAAACAGTATGGAAACAGCTTATTAAATTACTTGAAGAGTTCTGTAGAAATAACTTGGAACTCTTTGAAACATGAATGTTTAACTCTCCACAAAAAATTACCTACTACCACAGAAAAGTGTATTTATTATAGAAGTAAAGGACCACTACAGAATAGCCAATGGATGGTTTACAAACTAGGGAGTAACTGCTTTTCTTTCTTTTAAATCTAATTACTGCAACGTTCCAGATCAGGGCTACTCAGGCTGTGAACTCCAGATCAGCTCTGGATGACAAATACATTTTTCTTAAAACCCAGCCAAGGTCCCAAACACACAAGGTCTCCCTCCTGTAGGAACTCCCTATTTCTCAGCACTGTCCCAGGCTGTTGGAGCAGCCCGAGGCCACTCAAGCTGTGAGCAGCACCTGCCTGGCCAGACACAGGTGGAGCCTGCACGGGACTTCCAGCCAAGAAGATCTTGGCAGAAATGGGTAGCACTTAGAAGTAAAAAAAGTGTAGTCTTGCTCTGGACCAGTGAAGATAATACCACTTAAAAAGGATATTCTAAGACTTAATGTAATGAATTTTTGCACTGAAATAAATTTATCCAAACAATATTCACATTACCTTAAGGAAAGGTACAAGATATGGCTGAGGAGATGATTTGAGTTCTGTTTGAAGGCGGCCTGTAAATTCTTCTGGATCAATCTTTGCATCCTTCAGGGTGAAGAAAAAAAAGCATCAACCCCTCAGTTCAGTTGTTTGGTTGCCTCTTTCCCAGCTACTATATACACATATCTCTCCAGCTAAATAGGCTGCCACACCAAAAACTTTCAGAGCTGAAGCCCCTCAACTCCTCTTTAAGATCCTTCTGTCAAGCACTAATTCAAGCATGTAACATGCCACTCAAAATTCAGAGAATTCCCTTGGGGATGCACAATTTAGGAAAAACAAGGCCCCAGAAACAGTCAAGTCTCTTTTGGGACTTCACTCTCTTGCTAACATCTACATAGCGATTTCTTTTTTCAAAATTAAAAGAAAACAACAACGGCAGGTTGTTGACGTAACCTTAGAAACATAAAATTTGTCAGCCTTTGTAGTAATTCCAAAACCAATTCTGATAGTACAATTTAACTTGTAGAATCCGTATATATAAACTACATATGTAAAGCATGGCCATACATAAAAAGCATGCTTATAAGTAGATATAAAATTTTCTCCTCCATGACTTTGTACGTATACTCACAAAACATACACTTATAAATACATCAAATACATAATCAGTCACTTATTGAGTAGTTAATTCAAAAGAATTCTAACTTGGGTGCATTTTATGATACCTCTAAAGTATCTTTAGTCACAAGTCCAGTTTGTAATAAAAACAGTCATCAGCCTTCCTGACTGAGACAGAACAAGAGAAAAAACAGACCAAAACAAACTTCAATAAATGTATTTATTATATATGTGTGTTGGTACTTTGTTTAAAATACTATAAGTAGTTACCTTTACTTATTTACTCTTTTCAAGTTTGCAAAAGTTAAAACAATTTTTACTGGAATCATTGAATATGATTGTTGAATGGCTCACACATGAGGTCTTAGGCTTGTGTACAATACACAGATTTCTCTGGCAATGAATGCAAAGAAATGCACAGCAACTATTTTTAAATCCAAGTTCTTCATAGACTATATCACATTTCTTTTAAGAAGCTTGACTCTTTTCAGCTCCACAGTAACATCTGTCTGCAGCTCATTTATACAATTCACTGCAGCATCGGTTGCACTGGAGACTGCAGCAAGTCCAGCCTTTTTCTGGCCCTGAGGACTCTGTCTAACACAGCTTTGCCCCTGGAAATCCCCGTGCCACTAAGGTTCCATGCAGGGGCATCTGTCTGCAGAACAGCTGAAAATCAGCAGCTCAGGAAAACACTCTTCCTTCAGCCCTAGAAACTCTAAACCACACTGTGAAGGCGTGTATCTACAGTTGTTCTGTGCTTCAAACAATTAAGAGCTTCTTGTTTCAGAATAGACCAGGGTTTGGAGGAAAAACAAACTTAATGAATCTTCAAGGAAAAATCCCATACTTTACTAAAGAAACAACCAAAATATTACCCATCAAAACAAGAGTGGCTTTGACAACTGCCTACTAAACACTTTGCTGCATTTCTCCTTTCAAAAACCAAGTCTGCCTTGAACAGATTTCTTAATATATGTAATGGACAGAACATTGCATTTTGATGGAGCCCAACCCCTTTCACTTTCATTACAGCCAAAAGAATTGTTAACCAAAATCAATAGTTTTCAGCATCCACAAGTAACAAGCTTAACTGACAAAATAAAAGGTAAGTAAATATTTACCAACAAATCTTGAACCAGTGCTTTCACATTGCGGGACGTTTCTGGAGATGGTGAATTATGAGAAGCAAGTTTTATAAGGGTAGCTAAAAAGTTTTTGCATTTTTTCACATTCTCTTGCATTTCCTGCAAAAGCCAAAGAAAACAAGTATCAGCTCCATGCTATTTTTCCGTCACAGTCAGTGCATGCTCTGACCACTACGAATAAGGAAAGTGATGATATTTTTCTAATTCAGACAGGACATATGTGAAATACATCCGCAGCTGTTTTCCTATCACTGCTTGTTACCTGAGACTTTCTTCTCTTCTTAAGGTAACCGAACATCACAGCTTGCACATAACAACAAAAAAATCAATGAAAGAAATATTTTATCTTTTACAATCTGCCTTGGTATAAACAACCTTAAATATGAGAAGTAACACAACAATTTGCTGGAGATGCATTTCCCTTTGAGATGCCCAATACACAATGTACAAACGTTCACCAAGCTATCTTAATCTGTTAAATTATTGATTCAGTATGTTTTTGTACAAAGCAGCTACGGCAGTAAAATCAAACTAGAAATAAGTCTCTAAAAATCATCATATCTAATCTTCTTTTCATTAGTAGTAAAACAAGCCATTATTTTTATACGGTGCAATTGCTCCAAGAAACAGAAACATCCCACTTCAGTGTAACCATAGTTTTGAGGCCCAGCAACAGGACAATCATGAAGTCCACAGACCGAAGGCCTGACTGTTCTGTCTACAGGAAAAGAATAGCTCTTTCACTGGTGCCACATACATGGCAGGATGGGGAAAGCTGACCACAAGCGTTCTTCCTCCCTCTCAGAATTTGTATCCCACCTAGCTGAAACCAGAGGAAGGGTTTTCCTGTTCGTCAAATCTTTGTTCCATCAGGGGATACATGCTTGCATGAAGAAAAAGCTCTTCCTGCTTCTGAACAGACCCCAGGAGTTCCTAAAGCACTAAGAAAACAATGTTTCCAGTATTTTCACACTTGCCTGCGATACAACCGTAGTTCCAGGCACAGGAGAGCTGGGAATGACCAGGGGCTGTGCTGGCACCTGTGCTGCCGTGTGAGGGGGCAGCGGCAGCCGGGGCTGGCCTTGGGGCTGGGCTGAGCACTGGCTCTGGCCACCGCTGATCACCGCAGGCTGCTGGGAAGCTGAAGTTCCAGTTGCTACCGTCGTCTTGAACAAATTTTGAGCGCTCGTCGTAGCTACTGACACCTATTAATATTTTACATTGAAAAACAGGAAATTATCTTCTTTTAATTCTTTTACTCAACTATAAAATTCTTGAAAGGAAAAGCTTGTTCGGGTGACACGGTGACACACAGCACACACCACAGCCCTCAACAGGACAAACACAGCAGCACGCCCACTGCTGCAACAGCATTTAGCACTCCAGCTGATTTGAGCTCTTTTTCAAAATAAAATGAACTACCTCCAAATTTGTTATCATCTAGGAAACAGTAGAAAATGAGATCTAGGCTGTCACTCATCACACCTGCATAACACAGTCTGACTACACACTCCTTATTAATTTCTAGAATTACATTTGCAATAAAAGAACATTAAAATTCACTTTCAAAAAAACCACGTAAATCATAAAATCATAGAATGGTTTAGGTGGGAAGGGCCCTTAAAGCCCATCCAGTGCCACCCCTGCCACGGGCAGGGACACCTTCCACTGTCCCAGGCTGCTCCAAGCCCCAGTGTCCAGCCTGGCCTTGGGCACTGCCAGGGATCCAGGGGCAGCCCCAGCTTCTCTGGGCACCCTGTGCCAGGGCCTGCCCACCCTCCCAGGGAACAACTCCTTCCATGTATGTGCCCTCAGTGTCCCTGGCTCGTCCCAGCCCCGCAGCCCCTGCTCCCCACTGACCGTGGTGTGGCACAGCCCGGCCCCCGCGGGCAGCGTGGCCGCGGCGCTGCCGGGCGCAGCCGTCGATGGCACCACCTTGGCTGGCACGGGGAGGCCCAGCCGGACGCCAGAGGTGGCCACGGACGTCGGCTGCTAAAAAAGGAAAAATGAGCCTTTTATTTCTTTTTCTCCTCAGTAACTCGATCGCCAATGTTTTTTAATAACGGCGATTACAAGAATAATCATTATTAATACTGCAAAAAAAATCAAACCTAGTAATGTGCTCTTATATACATTTTTTTATATATATATATACACACACACAAACCTTTTTTTTTGTATATATATATACACACGCACAAACCCTGTTTGTTTGTATAGCTTTCAAGATTTTTAAAATCTTGACTAGGGATGCCTCCCATCCTGAGACAGCCTAGAGACAATAAACAGCATCATCATGAAGAGGCAGAATTGTCTGGTTTTTTGGAAGAAGGACCATATCAGCTTTTTCTGTTTTAAACACCCTACACCTCTTTTCTCCATTATAAAAATGACCTAATATTTTAAAATACTGGTTGAATGAAATTATATCTACCTGATAAGTATTTTCTCTTACTCTATAACAGGTGTGCAGTATTTCTCCTAAAAGCTATTACTTGTACAGCTACATGGAAAATTTTATAAAAAACAAATGTGACCTGCAAAAAAAATTGATGCTACACTGATGCATTAATTCAGCTGTAATATTTACACGTCAGTACTCATCAATATTTGAGTTTATCATTGTCAGTAACACATATTGGTCCTCTTGGTATTTACGGGCCTGTTTAGTGCTTTTTCTTTATGAAAATTAATATGGACAGAAAATTTAGAAAGCAGAAAAATATTCTTAAAATAATTTCAGATTGAATCATATAGAAACTAACTTGCACAGAAATGAAATCTAAGCACCGGGAGAACCTTTGTCATGGAACACATGCTCTGTACCCAGACAGCAACTGCAATGTGAAATGCAGACAAAGGAAAATGACTGACCTACAGCCTTTCTGTCAGTAGTACATTCTGCAGCTCAGGAAATTTATCTCATTTAGCAAACATATTACTTACTTTGTGATTTACTTTCATTGCAAGACTGAAATCTCTTGCCATCTTACAAAAGGACAATACTTAAGAACTGAAAAATGTCTCCAGAGAAGCTGTTATTTAATACTGCAGGAATGTAAATACCATTATAAACTAAATGCATCACACAATATGGCAATTATGACAAAATGAGAACCACTCATTACTAAAAATGGAGGCCACACTGGTGTCTTATAACTTGCATTTATTAAGATTTGCATTCACACAATTGGAAAAGACACATTTTCTAAGTGGATGGAGTAATAAATCATGGCTGATGTTGTTTCTCACGAGATAAAACTAGCTTTCCTTGAAGTACATTTTAATTTATATGTCTCTAAAATTCATATTTTTATAAAGAACTGCTTTTTTTAGATTCTTACATTGTCTATTAAACCTACATAAAATACTTCTCCAAAGAATATCCAGTGTACTCTAAAATATCTCCAAAAGAACAGAAGCCCAGGCAGGCATTCCAAGCCCCAAGCATTCCTTACAAATCAGTCCAGCAACATCATCTACTGGATATCAATCTTCTGTACTTGGGGAAAAAAAGGGAGGAAAGAAAACAAATCAAATAAATCTACCTGACATCTGAACAAACCCTTTTTGTTTGTTTGTTTGTATAGCTTTCAAGATTTTTAAAATCTTGACTAGGGATGCCTTCCATCCTGAGACAGCCTAGAGACAATAAACAGCATCATCATGAAGAGGCAGAATTGTCTGGTTTTTTGGAAGAAGGACCATATCAGCTTTTTCTGTTTTAAACACCCTACACCTCTTTTCTCCATTATAAAAATGACCTAATATTTTAAAATACTGGTTGAATGAAATTATATCTACCTGATAAGTATTTGCATTTAAAATATAAATATTGTGTATCTTGTTCACTTGCTTATAATCAGCTTCCAGCCTAAAAACACAGCGTGCCTGTGATATCTGCCCCCTTATCAGTCCAGGCTTCCAGAGGTGAGGATTTAGGAAACAGATAACCAGGGGCACTTCTGGCAGCTACCTGCTTCCAGGCAAGACCTGCAGCAAGAAATCCACAAATACAGAGTGACACTGTGAGCTAGAGAATTTTCCTCAGCTAATAAATGCCCACGATTCATCACAGGAACATACTTGAAAATAAAACTGCACATAATTAAAATATAAATTTTCTCTATTATAATACCCACTAAGAATGTATTCCAATGTGCCAGACCTCAGCAGCAAACTGTGAAACTTGAAGACTAAATTCACCCTCGGTTTTAAAAATCAATAGCGACAAAAGGTTTTGATAGAAAATGGCAGTAAAATCTATTAATGTGCTGGATATGAAGAAATCCCTCACCACCAGAGAACTGCAAACAAAGTAATACAATAGTTTACTAACGTGGTTCCAAAACACAGAAGGGTTAAAAAGGTAAGTATGAAATGAAGGGATGAGAAACATAACAAGGAACTAGCCTGGAGAAGTTCTTAAATATCATGGAAATCATCTTCAAGTGACAGCTACAAGTTGCCAGAAGACACTCGAAGGATTCCCAACACGAACACTTCGAGAACTGATAAAAATTATTTAGAAACAAAAAGCTGTGTTTTCTGTGGAAGGAAACTTGTAAACAGATCTCATGAGAAATACGTCAAAAAGAAAACAAAAATTATCAACATTATTAAAAAAAAATCATAACCCAATGTGTCAAGTTCCTACTGGAAGAATCTAAAAGAATTTATGATGTTCCTTAAGGAAAAACTGCTGAGGTTTGGTACGATGCTATTAAATTCTGAAATTACCAGGAGAGTTAGAAAAAAATACATTTTAAAATGTAACTATTATTTTTTATAAGACAAATCAGATGTTTTTACATTCCCTAAATACAGGGAAATAATGTTAAAGAGCCTTTTGCCCTGTACTCGGACATTAACAGGCAGGGAACCAGACCATGAACGAACACAGTCAATAACCTGCTACTGATGCCCATGGGACACTGGAGGATGCACCTGCACACAGACCAGAAACAGGGAGCAGAGCACAGTGCTACTGAGGAAAGGAGGACTTCAGGAGGGACAGCCTGGGGTGTGAGGTGCCCCAAGCTTTGTTCTGCCTGCCCAAGTCACACAGGTAACACAGGTGACTCCGATTTCAGGGTGCAACAAGTCACTTCCACTTAGGCAGTCAGAGCACATCAGAATTGTTCACAGTGCAGAAACACTCGCTGTCCTGTAAATTCACTCCCTAAACAACATCTCTACTTTCCTTCTCCCCAGAGCTCTGGGCACATGAACAGAGAGGCAAAGCTTGGGAGAGAATCCATTGAACCTGCTGTGCACAAACAACCTGCCTCTGTACTTCAAGGAATTCACAAGGCTGCATTTGAAAATGCACCTGAATACAGAGAAAACAGTCAAAATAGCCAAAGATTATTTGTCACTGCCAAGGAAAGACTGTACCAATTTTAGAAATTGCATTGGATATTCTTAGCTTTATCAAATGAAGACAACTTAAACTGCCAAAGGTTAGTATGTAAATCCTTGGAAGCAGGTTTGGGATACGCTAGTATTTCGTACTATAGAACCACCTACTGACCAACACTCCAACACTAGCAGCACAGGCTCTGCACTACAGAGCAGGAGAGCTCACTTTTGACAAGTAAGTTCCATACATTTTCTATGATCATTCCTGTCAATAAGCTTGGCCACTACCAACCAAAAAGAAGAAAATACCCCAATAGCATTTGAACAAACACTAACACAAAAGCCAAGTTTTTCAGTTTCACAGATTGTGACACCTCTTTGCATCTTCCAATACACAGCTTCAAATTTGTGTGTTATGCAAAATTCAATTTTAATAAGATCTTTAAGTTTAGACTTGAATTGGCAAAATGTGAAATAAAATTCAATTTTATTTCTAATCACTAATCTAGAAGACTTCTTATAAACACAACAGACCATGCTAAGATGCCATCTGAGATGCCTCAAACAATCAATGGCACTGTTTAACAAAGAGAAAACTAAAGTGGGATCACAAACACTGGCAGAAGCATAAGCTAAAGGTCAAATCTGGGAGCTCACTTGCACTGGGCAGGCATGGCCAGGTTTTGGTGGTGGGCTGGCTTTGTGAGAAGCTGCCAGAAGCTGCCCCTGTGTCCGGCAGAGCCAATTCCAGCCGGCCCCAGGACGGACCCGGCCCTGGCCAAGGCTGCGCCCAGCAGTGACAGTGGCAGCTCCTCTGGGGAACATTCAGGAAGGGGGAGGAAATCCCGTGGCACTGCAGCTGGGGGAGAGCAGGGAGGACATGGGAGTTTGAATCTGCAAAGCCCCAGGGCAGGGCAGGAGGGGCAGCAGCTGCTCCAGCTGCTGGAGCTGAGGCTCCCCCAGCCTGGGCTGCAGCCCAGGAGAGGCAGCTGTGCCCCTGCAGCCCCTGGGGTCCAGGATGGACCAGAGACCCCCCTGCAGCCCCTGGGGTCCTGGATGGACCAGAGACCCCCCTGCAGCCCCTGGGGTCCTGGATGGATCAGAGA
>VZTG01006287.1:609502-622541 GCA_013397845.1 Melanocharis versteri
TGGAAGGGACCCCACACTGGAGCACAGGAAGAGTGTGAGGAGCCCTTCCCCTGAGGAGGAAGGAGCAGCAGAGACAACCTGGGATGAGTAGAGCACAGCCCCCATTCCCTGTCCCCCTGCACCACTCGGGGGAGAGGTGGAGAAACCTGGGAGTAAAGTTAGGCCCAGGAGGAAAGGAGGGGTGAGGAGAAGGTGCTTTAAGATTTATTTTCCATTTCTCATTATCCAACTCTGATTTGACTGGTAATAAATTAATTCCCCCCAGTCAAGCCTGTTTTGCTGGTGCCAGTAACTGGTGACCGGTGTCAGTATCTCTATCCTGACTCACAAGCCTCCCCTCACATTTTCTCTCCTCGTCCAGCTGAGGAGGGCAGGGATGGAGAGGCTCTGGTGGGCACCTGGTGTCCAGCCAGGGTCAACTACCACATAATTTTTGAGTAACTCATACAACCTTTCCTCCAGGCATGGCTGTAGTCTGAACTGCTATTAATCCGTCATAACACTCCCCATTAGCAAACTCTGCTTCCCAAGACTCAAACTTCTGAAGAGTTCATGGAGAAACTTCCCACATTTATTGACTGCCTCTCAATTCCTTTGGTTATGGTTCACATGAACAGGCACTTAAATGTCACATGGAGAGAAATTTTTTATCAGAGATTTGATGTTTTTTCAGCCTAGTAAAAATACAGCAAAACTGACCCAAAGTATCATCCCTTTGAAAGCCTGATGTTTGCACATAATTCGAAAATGACTGGAAGCAGAATCTCTAACGGGTCAGACAGTAGAGGCAGAACCTTCACTGCCACCACAGCGTCACCAAGTGGAGCATCAGAACCCACAGCAGGGAGATGTTGCTCTGCTCTTCATGTGCACAATTTCCCTCTTGGGACAACAGGGCAGGAAGACAGGACTGGGAGCAATTACACAGGACAGGCAGAGGAGTTTGGGGCCACAAGAGAAAACCTTCAGAAACGAGGGGTTCTAAGTCCAAAACCCCTACTGCTGCAGCAAATACTTATCAAAGTACTTTCTCATGCTTGGTGAAGTGGCTGGTCCTTCTGCAATCACTAGTTTCAGCCAAAATATCTGGTGAATTTTGGCACTGTGGTTGGATTCTACTCCTGCCTCAAGTGCTTAGTGCTGCCTGCAGATACAGATAATCCATTGTAACCAATATTCTTATGCAATGTATTTAGGAGTGCCCAACTTGCAACATGGAGTTTGTGACCAGGAGTGGCCATGGCTGCAACTGAAGGCAATGAAGTCAAACTGAACACAATAAATTAACCATCATTTTTCACTTCTTATTTAAAATAGAGACAATTAGGCTCCATTTCCTACTTACAGAAGGAGGCTAGTAATCCCCTTAACTGCATTGTTGAGAAAGTTGTTATAGGGATAAGCTCCACAAAAAAACCTGCTTGGTTATTAACTCCTACTGCAGAGGGGGGCAGCACGTAAGCCTGAAGCAACCCACTGAACAGCGGAGGAAAAAATATTATATAATTCTTCATTAATTAGTACTGTCCAGCCTATACACTGTAGAAATTAAAAATAACAATAGTCTGTGGTCATGCAGCATAATGCATAAGCACATGGGAGCCACTGTGAGAGTGCTCAGGAACCTGCGGTATAGCATTTCCTAATCTTTGCACATTTAAATTTACAGCCTTACTAACATTTGAGGGTTTTCTAAGTTTTAGAGCTGTGTTGATGCTATAAAAATGTAAACAGTATCATTTGTAAGTACTGAAAACTTATTGTCTGCTTATACAGAAAAGAATCACTCATTGTGAAGGGAAAGAAGGAAAACAGTTTTGTGGTTAAAGCAGAGCAAAGACCACACATTCCTTACTCTCTCTGACCTCCCAACCCACCTGCTCTACTACCACAAGTGTATTCTCCAGAACACTGCAAAGAAGCCCAAACACAATCTATACCAAAGAAGTAGTATGGAATAGCTTATTTGATGATAATGGCAGTGCACCTTAGCAACAACAAAGATTTATCTATTTGCTTAAAAATTCTGCGAAGAGTACAACAAGCATTTGTCAGAAAGGCAGAAAGAATGTGAAAAACAGAGAAAAACAAGAATCAATAACAATACATAAGTGAGAAAAAAATACCAAAGCTGCCCTAAAAATATAAACAATGCTGAAAACCCAGGAATAGTGTATGACCAGACCAATCTCAGATTTGAAAGGCTCTGCTTTAGCAAGAACGGCAGCTTGGGAACCACTGGCCAAGCTCAGACTGCCCTCAGCACCACAGTGGGGGCACAGCCTGAGCTGTTGGTGCTGCACAGACCCTGCTCCACAGTGGAAACACAGCCACGGCCAGAGCAGGGGATGCAGCACGTGGCATACCCTCAAAAAACTTCTTTTTGTTTCATTTTAAAAACAGATGGCCAAGTGAAACTTAACAGAAAGCGAGTATTGAAACACAGAAAACAAAACAGTAAAGTTCATGATATAAACTTCAAATCCCGAAGAGCAGAAGTTAGAAAAATGCCTAAAGCAAAAAAAACAAAGCTAGAAAAAACTGTCATTTTCTTAAAAAAAAAAAAGTCTATATCAGACTGTTTAGACAGAGAAAACAAAATCCAAGTGATAGCTAATCATCTTGGTGGCAGAAGTACTGTTAAGTAACTCACTTATATGCCTAAACATCTAACTACCAAACCATCAAACTTCACACATAACTGCCTTTTCTGATCATTAAAAACGTACAAAGAAATTTAATACTGGAAAACACATTTTGAATCAAACTTGAAACAAAAACACTAGTAAACTGTGAAGCCAAACCCATTTTCAGCAGCAGTCCCGTAAAAATTCCAATATACGGTCTTTCACCTGCTTTGGAGTTCCAACAACAGATACCCCAAAATAAAATACTATGGACCAGGCTAACATTGGTCTTTCCTGTATGATATTTACTTTATATTCTCAGTCTACAGCAGCACTTTAATTTTGTAACTAACATAAAATAATTGCAATTAAAAAGAATTTGAAATAAGGAACTTATTTTTTGCTATTTGGTTATGAATGTAAGCCCACCTGGGTATTAAGATACTGAAGCCAGTGAACAAAACACATCAAAGGCATGAAAAGCCATAAACTGTACAAATGAAAAATGCAGATAAACAAAAGAAACACAGCAAAGGAAAACTAGATGGCAGCACCTCCCTATTTTTCACAATTTCACAAGTCTAAGATTCAAAGCAAGATATGGAGTCAAAATTTTAATGCAATCTAATAACCAGTTTTAAAAGACTTCTGAATTTATCTATTATCTCTGAAGAATATAGTAATGCAAGCAAACCCACACTGTTTGAGCTGCTCATAATACAAGAATCCAGAGCAGAATTCTTCTAAGATCAATTTAAGTCCCAACAAATTATGGCTTGTTTCCTAAAAATCCTATACCTTAACTAATATTCTAAAGCTGATAGAATTTTGGCAGCATCAAAAATTTATTAATATTCAGCTAAGATTAATGTCAACCAAAAAGTAAAAGGAAACTAAAATCACAAAGAGAAAATAGACAAATTAAAATTATGCACAGATAGTCAAAAACATCCAAATCATGTTTTTCAAAAGAAGCACATTATCACTTTCACAGTACAACAAACTTGCACTTTTTAATGCATCCAAAGATTATTATAATACTCAGGGAAGACCAAGTACTTCCATGTAAACCCTGAGATACCAATTAAAAAAAAAAAAAAACAACCAAGCCTCTTGTAGCTGCACTGATATGAAAAATACTTTTAATATACCTGAGTACTTTGCAGTTTTTCTCTAAAAAAAACACAACACCAGAGAAAAACTGCAGCTAGGAGTAGCTGTTATCACATAATTCTAGATTTATTCAGGTTGGAAAAGGCCTCAAAGGCCAGTGAGTCCAACCATTAACGTCTCCATTACAATCCTATACAATCTTATAATTTGAACTAAATTAAAACTGTTATTCGGTACAATTACACTTACTCATGTTTTTCTGGAATATTTTAAAGAAACCAGAAAGACTGTAAATGGGAAAGATCATTAAAATATCAAATACATCTTTCTGTTACAGGTACTTCTCTCAGTCACTGCTCTCTGTACCGTTGTTACGTTCAGGTTCTGGCTCTTTGGACTGAACCTGTTTCAGTGCTCCCTGGTGGTGACGGTGCTGCAGACACTGTCCATCCTCCTGGGACACGTGTCCATGCTCCAGCACCTTCGAGCTCAGCCTTAAACTGACCCAGCTGAGACCCTCCCTACAAGGTACGTGCTTATCCCCCTTTGCCAGTTCTCCACAATCCCACTAAGAAAGGAAACAATCAGATTTTATTCATGCTTTACACAGCAGCAATTGAGAGGAGCAGAACTAAATGTCTAATCAAAGATTACCCCACCTATGAGCCAAGAAGAATCCAAGTCTTCCTCTCAAAATGGATTTGCCTCTCTTCTCCCAAGAACCCAACACAAAAGTGTACCCAAAGCTGTACATCTGCCTCTACTCCTGAAAGCTGCAAAAAACGAGACAAAGGTACTACAAAGAGCAGAAGGCAACTTATACAGCAAATCCCAGCAATTAAAGAGTAAGAAACATCAGATTTAAGTCTGCTGTGCAACTCAGCTGTGTGCCTTGACTGCCCAGCTGAAGCATTCACCATGGAAGGACTGGAATTCCCTGCACACCCACAGGACACAGCAGCGTAGGATCCACAGGAAGTTACGTATCTTAATCTTTCTGAACTCCTGTGTTTGGCACTGCAATCCAAATACATCTTTTTTTAAACTTGGGAAGGGAAGAGGGGTGGCTCTATCAATTCCCTACAAAGGGAAATACTACTGTATACACATATTTGACTTCTGAACCATCGACAACGGACTATGTAAGGATAGAGCCACTGTCCTTAAGGAAAGCCTTTACTTAAGCCCTTACACTAATTCCTCAGGGGAAACACACATTGCTTTCCTTATCTCAGCAGCTTCCACTGCTCCCAGAGAAAGGTGGCTCCTTCCCCACACACTGTCCTGGATATCAGCCCCGCTGCTGAAGCTAGAGGAATTTTCAGGGGAAA
Organism: Melanocharis versteri; assembly: GCA_013397845.1. Lineage (NCBI taxonomy): Eukaryota > Metazoa > Chordata > Aves > Passeriformes > Melanocharitidae > Melanocharis > Melanocharis versteri. The sequence goes on from VZTG01006287.1 coordinate 614,574, forward strand.
CCTGGTTCATTTTCCTCCAAGACATCCTGGAGAAGATCTAGCAAATGATGGCCTTGGGTATGGAAAGAAAAATCCTGCTCTAGCACCCAGGCTGCAGAAGTGGTTTAGAATCTGAACAGCTCTGTATGTGTTGACCAAGTCAATCTTATTTCAGAACATTAAAAACATTGCCTTATTTTCCCCTCCTTTTTTGAGAGTGGAGAATTTACACAGTTGTCAAGGGGAGAGAACCAAAGAGCTTTCAAATTTAGATGAACACTTGGTAGTTTTTCAGACACTCCTTCTAGTTTAAAAAAAAAGTAATTCCAAATCCATTTAATGTTCTCCAGTTAGCACTTTCAACACTTCTTAATGAGCTGCCAAAAGTAACTGCCAGCTTTTGAAATTTCTTTGACATGTTATTTAATACCCTGTGCTTTACATCTAGCTGTATAGCTCATGACAGACTTTCTCATCATAATAATTATTTAAAGTGTATAAACAAATGAACACTGAAAACAATCACTTGGCTGAGTAACTTGTGACACCTGACACAGGCTAAAAATTAGGACAATCTGCAAACAGCAACCGTAATACCCATAAAGCATGAAAGCCATGTCTTTTTCTGATACATTCTTCGTAAGATATTATTTCCTAGAATCCTCAAGGCAGACTGCAAATTTCCACCTGTGCTGACTTTCCACATAGGTAAAAGTGAGGGTAAAACACAAACTCAGTGACTAAAGTACAATGCTAAGCCCTACACTTTTAAAGCACCCTGCATTTTAATCCAAACAAAGCTATCTTAAAATTACTGAATAAAGATACAGAAATTAAGTTGAGCTCTGCACAGTAAAATACCAGTCATCCCACTAATATCAGAATAAAAGGTTAAAACTCCATAGCTTGCCATGTTCATCCATCTCACAAAACACTTTCCAGAACCCAGGCAATTAATGTTTATATTCCGTCTGTTTCGAGCCAATGGCACCAGAATTTTCCTGTGTTTCAGTCACAGTGGACACCGTGACTCTTGAATATTCATACTCTATATACATAAAAACCTAGGACATTATTTTTGATCCATTTTAAACTTCTGGAAATTTTAATCCACTGAATTCAGCTTTCTGACCACCAGAAAAAGATCCTGAAAGAAAACAGCTTAATCAAAAACTCGCTGAAAAAATTATTTTTCAGTACACATAATTTCCTTAATTTTAGAACTTGATCCCTGAATTGACTAATTATAATGACTACTCAAACAAATAACTGACATTTCTAAAACCTTAGTATAATATTTATCATTGAACATTTCATCTGGAAAACCAATGAACAGTCTCTGGTTATAAACCATCCACCTAATCAAATAAAAGTCTTGTGTCTGCTTCTGATTAGATAAACCTTTAGAATTTAAATCTTTACAATCTTGTTTTAAAAGGCTGTCAGCCACAATTTTTAAAGAACACCCTAAGGTCAAACATATATAAAACATAAGTATGTCACAATGAAAGAAGACTCTGAAGATCAAATGCAGAGTCAGGGAAGTTCAATGTAAATTTCCCAAGGGCAATATTAATTATTTCTTAACCCTGTTAATTACAACAAATACAGAAATGATGCAGTACAGTTTGGGCAGCTACCACTACGATTTTCAAAGGAGATGAATCCTGACAAGCTACAATATCATGATTCTAATCCCCCTACGCTAAAATAATCAAGCTTTTGCATCTTGCTAGATATTGATCATTCCTAAGGCTGTGCTGGCTTCCTCTGTTCTGAGCCAGCGTGTTAGCACTAGGTAGTGTAAAGGAACATCTACAGTGCAGTGAGGTATCTATCTATCTGGGCAGAACCCTGTACAAAAACAATTACAACTTCCTAATACCTGAACTCCCCCAGAATTCAGCTGACTCTACAAACACCCAAACATGCAGTATCCCCACGGGTTTATTTTTATATAAATCCCTCAAGTAGGATTATACTCCTTCTGCAACATTAACTGCTTCATACAAGTAGAAAACTTGGATACTGAGATCAACGTGATCAACATTTGCTGTGCAAACATCTTAAGGCTGACTTTGGGATCCAAACCCCAGACTGAACCCAGAGCCAAGCAGGGGGTCTACATTTCTGCACACTTCCTAAGATTCCATGTGCAGTAAAAGCTATTCTTCAGAAGTCTTCAAATTACAATCTGTTAATATCTACTGTGAATGCTTCCATGTTGAATTTTAATTCAGTATGCTGGCCACACAAAAAACTAACAGCATGCAAGAAAAACAGCTAAAACTAACAGACTTAGATCCCATTCTCAGTACAGTCCCACCACACACCTTCTGTTTTCCTTACACTACACACTTGTCTCAGGAGCCCCGTTGCTAGAACGTGTAGCTGTAGTAACTACTAAAGGAGTGACTGTACTTATTGCAAAGAAAGCCCACAACAACCAGAGACAGATGTACAAATTCAGGAATTGGCTGCAATTTTGTTGTCATCAAACTAGTAAAAAAGAAAAATCTGTAAATGAACACAGGCTTATCTCTGTGCTTATTTTTCCAGAATACATTTCTCTTTGAAGGTTTCTACAAGTCTTATTCTTCCAGATACCACAAATTAAAACATTATATGGCTGCTTTTTCTGCAAAGAGTTCTTTAACAAATTTCATCCAATACTGCATTTACCTTTCTTCTGAGAGCATAACGTTTTTCCAAGCGTTTCCAGGCTTTCATTTATGTCTTTCCTGAGATACATTTCATTGAACTACGGTCTTCCTAGTGACACTCACTTCTAAAACTTACATTCTAGTTGGCTACTCTGTGGTTTAGAGATTGCCTCATGTTACTATTTTCAATTCTCCGAATTTATTCCAGCTTCCTTCTCTTCTGAAATGTTTATCATTGTTTGCAGTTTTGAATTAAACTTAAAAATCCTTTAGACTGTAAATATGGTGTGATACATAAAGCATATAACGGGACAGTAATCAAATGTTAAATATTGGGAAATATCTGTTGAAGTTATTTCAAGCAACTTCTACAACAACTAAAAAGTTGTAAAGGCATCTTTTTCATCTTTCCACACAGGATTACTTATTGCTTCTGCAAACACAGACCTTAGGCAAAACTACCTTAAACTCTGCCTATTATTACTATGGCACAGCAGCCCTGTAATAACATCCAAAGGTGTTTGCCTCCACATTTTAGTAAAATAGCCTAGTTCTAGCCCTAAATGGCCCAAAGTTAAACTGCTTCTCTACAAACTTTTAAACTGATGCAGCCTTCAAAGAAATTTAAAAGGAAAAAAAAACAACAAACAAACAACAAAAAAAAAACCCCAAACACATTTACCCTAGAAAATAAATCAGCTCCAAGTTGAAATCAATACACTCCACTTATGAGTTTGGGACAGGAAAGCACTCTATCCTGTCAATCCCTAGAAAAAGGGAAATGTACTCATGACACAGACAAAACCTTCAGTGTAGACAGATCACACCCAGAGGCAAATTAGAAGAATCAAATCTTTCTTTTGAATAAAGTATATTTTAAAAGTTACTTAAAATTTATTGCAAATCCTTGGATAGAATGTGATTGGTTTTCTCTTTTCTAATGTCCAGTGAAATGAGCTGTCCTGGGATATCACAGTGCTTCTGATTCAGAGCAGCAAGGGACACTTATTAAACCAGTGATACACAGTCCAGACTAAGACAGAGCTCTGTAGCCTCCAATCATCTCGCAGGCAGAGCATGGTCTTAAAGACTCTCTAAAGCAGATTTTTTCCTTAAATAAAAAACAAAAAAAAAATCCTAGGCCTCGTGAAATAAACTACATATGAATAAGTATTCCTTGTTTTCACAACAAAAAGAGGAGGAAAGCACAGATGCAGAAACATATGAGGTAATAACGTGTAAGACATAATGCACCAAAGTGAAATCAAGCTGGACATACCTGAGCTGTTGACAGGCGAAAAACAGGGCCAGTTGTGGGCACAGAAAGCCTGGGTGACATGTTGGCAGGACCCTGTCCCTGTGTCTGCACCTGAGCCTGCATCTGAGCCTGTGCCAGAGCCTGCTGGGGCACCATCACGAGCTGTCCGGCATCCGTGCGCACCAGGACCATCCCTAGGGAGGGCAAGGGAACAGTCACTGCACAGTAAATAATAGCAAGAATAACTTATAAAGAACTATCTACCCACAGAATACAGAGTAAAATTAATGTATAGCACTGTACATTATTCTCTATAGTGTATCTTTTTTTGATTCTCATGTAACACAAGATTTTATTTCAAAGAAGAGAAGGAGCCCCTACCAGCACACCCAATTCAGTTTGGAATTTAAATAACTGCAGTTTATGGAAAGCAGTGATGAAAAAAGCAGCCACTTGAGTGTTTGGGGGACAGTGACTTCTAGCAGTCTAGTCAGGGTCAGGAGTACAAAATTAGAAATAAATACTCATTAAAAGTAAACTCTAAGGACAATGCAGCTGCTGGGAACAGAATTCAGTATGTGCATACCAGGGACAATGACCCGAGAGCTCCACTAACCAACAGCTTATGAGTACATGCAAATATTAGGCCAGACACACTTCTGAGTATACAATACTTAAGTTGAGATTTACTTAACACTGAGCATTAACAGATTAATCCATTTGGTACCCACCATCACCACTTTGGGAGGTGCTACCTGTGGTTTAAACATCAACAACAAACACCGTCAGCCCCAGAGAATCCAGCGACTCCTCAGCACGCAATGATACAGTGCAGCAATTTTAGAAAATTGGCAAGCATTTTCTAACACTTTCTGGAAGTAAATGATAATTTTTTCATATTATTTTCTTGTAAAACACCTCATAAATAGAGGCCTTCTACACAACAGAGCCATTGCCATCAAGCTGTGCTCTAAATTTTGTAGTCAGCAGGTCGGAAAAGGGGAGGCAATGACTAAGTTGGTTCATGGATCCCAGAGCTTCACACTTATTCAAGCTCACTGCAAAGCATGCAATGTTCTTCCCAGAGTTCACTCAGAATTAAGAAGCAGTTCTCCAGACAGATTATTTTAAAAGAATTTCCAAGTTAGTTCCAGAATACATTTCAATAATTTAACCTAGATAGGATACAACAGGTCACATAAACAGAAAAACATCTTGTCTGCAACTACTAGAGAATGAAAAACTAAAAACCTATGAAGTCACTTTTATTCTGCTGATAACAGAGTCAGTAGACACTGTTTCTACAACTTATCTCCACGTGCGAATTGCTTCATATACTTTTTTAACTTTTCAAAGGAAAACAAAATAGGTAAAATCTTATATTCAATTCTAAAGGTAAAAGCTTACATCCAAGTCTAATTGTTAACTTTCCCAGGGAAAAAAACCCAACACATTGCTAAAGGGACACCGTTTGCAACATACCCTGAGGATAAAGAAATTCAAACGCTACTGCAACAAATTTCAGAACCCTATAGCAAGAAAGTCTTTCTTCCAGTCTGACACAGAAAAACAAATCCCAATGGTGGGATGAACACGTGAGAGAACTGCAGCACACACTAAAGCCCTCACTCACAGAGTTGGGTGCTCCCAGCCAACCTTTCCTGCTACAAGCCCAAACAGAAGGCAAATTTCTGCCACTATAGACTAAAGATTCATGGAAATCGAAGTTTAAGGTAACAGGCATACAGAGCTACAGCAAGGACCACATCCAAAAGCCATAATAATAACTCTCGTTCAAAGCCAAGAGTAATTTAAAAATTAAAAAGTTTAAAGAAACTCATTAAAAAGTCATCTAAAATGTAACTTTTAAGGTCCGTTAGCCATTTAAGCACCAAGCCTCGCAGTTTATATTTGCAGAAAATCCTGCAAGCAGATGATATATTCGGTACATGCCATTCCTAAACCATCTGGACACTCCAATGTGCCAACTGGCCAAATGGGTTATCACTTCTCTGATTATACTGTGAACCCTACATAAAAATCCTCACAGGATAATGCCTATCACACATTAAAAAATCCATGTTCTATTTGCATTACACAGATTCACAGGTGTGTTCTTAATTTACCTTCCCATTTTCTAAACCTAACTCTGAATAGAGAAAAACTGAGTGGAAAGGACAAATGAATTGCAACACATGCCACACAGACTCAATCAAAGTTGTAGACACAGTTACTACCATAAATGAATAAATGCTCACATGTTAATGTTACATTTCGATTCAGTTTGGAGGACTACTGGCAGCTGGTACAAGTTTGAATCCAGTTAAATGATGAGATTAATTTTACCTTCCTGTCAGTCATGCAAAGATGAAATACATGACTCATGAGCATTGTCTGCTATAATAACCTGTTCTCAAAAACTGATTCCAAATTTCTGTTTTATATAGAAGTTTGCTATATGGGAGTTTCAGATTAATTAGAAATGACCCACCAAGTTAAAAACTCAAAAATAACATTGTATTTTCTGAATAATTTTATTTTAGAACATACTATCTCCACGTTTATGCAAATTTAATGGATTTCCAACTATCTCATAATAAATCAAACTTGAATTAAAACTTTCTGGTGTATTATTTCCATAACATTTTCTAAATCCTGGATCAGACTGTTTTCAAGGCTCTGTTTTCCCTCTTCTGTTTGAAAGTAAGTAACAGACCAAAGTATTGATACAATGAACTTCAGAAACTGGGTGCAAAGTTACAATGCACGTTATCATCTGCATATAGTAATCTTCAACAGATTAACAAAGGGAGGCAAAGGCTACAGGCACTAACAGAGTCTGAACAGCAACTTATCTGTTTCAAGTTAGTTGGGTCTTCATGAAACCACCAAGATTTGTATGCTTGGAGCATCAGACTCTGAAAGATTTTTCATAAACTAAGGCCAAATATACAACAACTAAAAGTCCACTCAGAAGCAAGCTTCTACACCACCACACTGCTGCTGCTCTACTTAGTTAATAAATCTCAAATATTTCAAGAAATAAGGTGGAAGATCTAAGTTATTTCAGACTACATCAGTAGTTCCACATCTTAACATGCTATTGATATTAAAAGGAAAAAAAAGAATTAGCTTAAATGTTAAATCAACTCTTCAATCACGAAGATATGAAGATAACCAAGTTTTTGCAACATGAAAATTGAAGTAGAGGACCACAGTACCCTTCAGATGAAACAACATACAGGTTAAGAATAGGAATCATGAAGATGAAGGGATGCTGGTTCGGTTAGCTAGCAACCTCGCTGAACTTAAACTTCTAGTAATTAAAGTTAAGAAACTTAGAGGAGTGCAAAGAGGACATAACAGCTGCTTCAGAGTTGGAAATAAAATCTGGTGATGTGAAGACTACCCTCACACAACAACGACATTATCACACTTACCGAAATTATACATTTTAGACTACAAACATTTACCACCTGGTTTACAGCAAAAGACATTCTTCCAAGCAGAAAAACTTTTCAGGACTATCAAGTGTAAAGCAGAAGATAAAGTCCTTCAAAACACATATAAAGTTATTCTTAGCTACCACTCCAGCTTTTTATCCAGGGTCTAACTACACCACCACAGATAACTCACCGTGACTGCCGCTCTCCCCAGGACAAAACCAGTAACTCACCCAACAACAGCTGCAATTACTCTGCATTAGCCGTACCAGTTACACCCTAATTAGCGGCAGCCTGCTCGTCAGACGGTGCCCTCAGACAGGTGCCTCTTCTTCGGTTTCCAGCACGCCGAGCAGCGGGGACATGACAGCTTTGGGGGAAAGGAAAGCCCTGGGCCAAGAGAAGAAGGTTAGAGCGAGCGGCGATGCCGGGAGCGCTGCGCAGCACTTACCGGGTGGGATGGTGAAGCCGGGGGGCAGCTGGATGGTGGTCTGCGGCGGCGGCCGCACGATCAGCTGCGGGGCCACGATCCGCGGGGCAGCGCCCAGCGCCGGCCGCGGCGACACGGCCTGGGGGGCGGCGGGCAGGGCAGCGCCCGCCTTGGCGGTGACCGCGGGCTTGGGCG
>VZTG01006287.1:628653-710647 GCA_013397845.1 Melanocharis versteri
AGCCGAGCCGGTCCGAGCGCGGCCGAAGCTCCGCGCTCCGCTCCCGCCGTCGCGCGCGGGACCCCGACGCCGCTCCCCGCCTTTCCCGCCCCCCGACACGGCGTCCCGTCGCAGCTCTCGCGAGAGCAGCCGCGCTCCCGGCATGCACCTGGCGGGCCGAGCGGGGGGGCGCTGTGAGGGAAGATGAAGGCGGCGGCCATGTTGGGAGCCGCGGGGTGCGGGCCGTGTTGAGCGCTCCGCTGAGGGCTGTGCCGAGGCCTCCGCTGTGCGGGGAGCGGCGGCTCGGGGCGGCAGGGGGACAGCAACTACTACGACTCAGGGTCGGGCTTGCTTGGCTGCTTGTGCCTGGCTTGACGAGCCGTCGGCAGCGGCGAAGGGGTGTCCCTGACCGAGAAGCAGCGCCATGAGCGGGGGGACGCCCTACATCGGGAGCAAGATCAGCCTCATCTCCAAGGCCGAGATCCGCTATGAGGGGATCCTGTACACCATCGACACCGAGAACTCCACGGTGGCGCTGGCCAAGGGTAAGGACGCGGCCGGCCAGAGGAGTGGGCCCGGCGGCGCTCGGGAAGCGGGGCCGCGGGACGGGATCGAGCGAGGACCCGGGGCCGCGGCGCTGTCCGGGCGCTGAGGAGGCCCGGCGGGCGACCTGCAGCCTGTGGGGGCCCGGCTGTGCTCGATCAGAGCCTGCCTCGTCCCGCCGTCCTCCCGACGGGGCGGCTGCGGGGGAGGTGGAAGCGAGAGGGGGTCTGGCTGTGAGAGCGGCGGCGCGACAGCGCTGCGAGGCCCCGCTCCCCCGTTCCCCCCGCTCCGGGGAGGGACCCTCGCGGAAAGGAGGCAGGAGCGGTACCGCGCCGGGGGCTGCTCAGAGGTGTTCCTAGTAGAGTGCAAGTATGAAGGCCGTGGCGGTGGAAGCGGTCCAGAGCTGGTACGTGAAAGGGAGTAGGAGGCTAGAAAGAGGTTTTCTTTGCATCGTAAGAATTCCAGACCTACAGGGTATAGGGCCGTGTATGACTGGATTGCTCTGCATCCTAGGACGGCAGACAGCTCGGTTCTGAAGAGAGTCCTGAGTGCTGGATTAACGACAAAAGCTGAACGTGAGCTGTTAATTTTGGAGATATATGGCACAGTGTAGTTCGAAATGGTATGAGAATGTTGTCGGCCAGAAGATATACATAGATACATATATATATATTTATATATATTTATGTATTGAGAGAGAAAGGAAGAAGGATCTGTGTGAATGTGCAGGAAAGTTTGAAAGACATGTTTACTGAGAAGAGAGTCGGGGGAAAAAAAAAGAATCTTTGAAACTGGGCATCCGAAGGACTTCAGTGTTTCTCATGCATAATTCATTCTCAACGTAAAACATTAGATCAGAACTTTTAATGATCTCTTTATAATAGATTCTGCAAAACTCAGCGTTTTTTTGCTTTACTCTTCTTGCATCTGTGAAGTCTTGCTAAGTAATCTAAATTCGTATATAAAAACAGAGAGTCTACCCAGACATTAGGTAAGAGGAAAAATTGCTCCTTGTGTAAATGAAGTATTTGGGACAGAGAGGATTCCAGAGCTCGGTTCCTGGCTGATAGGAAGGGCTTAACGCCGGTCTGTTCCGTTCTGCACAGCTGCCGTGGGTGCTGGCGCATACCATGAGTGTTCTCTTTCGCTGGCCTTTGTGGTAATTCTTGTTTGTGCGCTCTGTCGCTTTAAGGCCTTCCCTCCTCGCAAACAACACCCCCCCATTATTGTTCAAGAAATAGGTTACTCTGTTTGGTAAATTCTGGTACATGGGCTTTGAAACACCTTACGGTGGGTTTGGTCCCAGGCTTGCACAGTTCGTTTATGGGGCAGTTAGCTTTCATTATGTGATTTTTACTTATTTCTAAAGTTGCCTTTAAGTTAAATTGCCTTGCGGGAGTTGCATTATCTACTTTGAAAGGACAGCTGGTTTTGGTTTATACAAGTAGAAGCTGGATACTGTGATTAAAAATAAATGTTCAGAAATTCCAGTTGCATGCTGTGATTGTTAAGGTTTGTGCAAAAGCAGATAGAAAAAGAATCCCATCCTTGAGGACCTTGTGATAGTCTTGTCCAAAATTAGACTGATTTAGTGCTGACCATGCCAATTTTGCACGACTTCTCGAGAGCGGTTAAGTCATGTTGTGGTGTATCTGCCAAAGTGTATGTATTTAAGATAGATCAAACTACACTTACAAGTCTCTCTACTCTCTTCTCATAGCTCTCATCAGAAATGTAAATCTAAACCATTGAATTTGCTTTAATAAAACTTGGCTGAGTTAGCTGAAGAATGTGTGTTTTGTAATACAGTGTTATGATTCAGAAGAGAATAAACCAGTATTTCTAGGCCCCATGGAACCAAAAATCTTGAGATTAATCTGGAGCTGATAACAATCATATTAGACTGTAGAGCAGTTCTCTGTGCTCATGAACAGAATGCTCCACTCGAGAGTATTCAGGTTTCTGAGGGCTTAGGCCGTTGAATGTATGTGACAGTGTATGTGTAAGGTGGCAAGTGTGCTTAATTATTGGCCAGGTCTGTATGTGAAAGAAGCAGAACTTGTACTCTAGCTGTAAATACGTTGATCAGGTAATAGTTACCTCTTCGTCCTGTGCTGAGTCCAGAAGTCAAACCAAAACTGTTTAGTGTGAATCTTGACCACAAATGTCGAGTTTTTTGCCAGAAAGAGACAAAGAAAAGCCCCAAAAGACCTGATGCTTTCAGTTGCTCAGCTGTGTAGCACGACTGCTCTCTGAATTGAATGCAGGGCAGCTTATCGTTATTCATATTCTAACTGAAGTTACTGAAATGGTGACATAAAGTGCAAAAGTAGAGTTAGAGTCTGTTCTTGAATAACTACAGATTTGCCCAATAGTGGGATTTGTGCGGGCTAAACCAAAGTCAGAGATTAGTCTCATGAAGTTGTATTCGTGGAGTGCCTTCATTTGTCTTAAATTGTCTGGGGTTTCAGACAGAAATAAGTTTTCTGGGTTGCCAGCATGGACTGTAGTCCTCCCTTACTGAGGGCTATCTGCTGTAGTTCTCTAATCAGCATTTTGTTTACAACGTTGTGATCTTTTCACTGTGCAAAACTTGTGGCCTCTATCTCACGAATTGGAGGAAGATAGGAACTGTTAAGTATTGAGCATAACATTTTTAACCTAAGGTGGAGTCTGATAAGGGGAAGTAATGCATCCTTTCACAAAGTGTATAAGTGTATAGTTATTTAAGTAATAGGGAAAACACCCATCCATAGTGGATTCCAGACACTGAGCAAGCTATGCAAACATTTGAGGTTCTTAAATGTTACTTGTGCATATGTTTTCTTTGGACCGACAGCTTTTCAGAGACAGTGTCTGGAACCAAAACCCACTCGCTCCTATTGTCAAGCCTCAAGTTAAAATAACTTAAAATGTGCTTGTAGTTCATGGGTCTAATTAATACTTGGTTTTTTAAAAATTCATTATTAATTTTTAAAACATCATTAAGCCCAAGCAATTTAAGAGGAGTTTGCAAGGCATGGGTAGTTTTCTTGCTGGAAAATGATTGCTGCCCTACCTGGGGCATTTACAGAATAATCACAGTGCTTGATCTTAAATGTTGTGGCATTAAAAAGAAGATGTGATCTTTCATATTAGTTATACATAATGCTTTTCTATTTCAAGGCACCAATTTAGAGAAAGTTATTTTTAATGCAGGTAAGCTGTGTAAGAATAACCATGTTGGGTCAGGAAAAGCCTTGTTCCTTCAACAGCAGGAAATCCTTAGGTATGTGAGTATAAGAAACAAGATTATATATTGTCTCTGCTATAATGCATCAGTTCTCACTTAGCAACTCTTGGACCATTGAGAGTTGCATTTGGAACCATTATAGTTGATAGATATTAATGAAACAGCTTTTGGTAATTTTAAGAAGTAGTTAAACTTCTGGCATTTTCAGCCATCTATGATAGTGTTGTCCATGGTATAATGACACATCGAAAGGAAGACTTCTCTTTTAGACTTCCGCAGATCATTAGTTGCAGGTGAAAGACTCAAATGTAAACAGAGGAAAGTTAAGTTCTTGTAAAGACTTGAGCTCCTTCAGGGGTGGGAGCGGGAAACGGAAGAGTTAATTTTTTATCAAGTTTTTATGAATGTATTTTTTAGTCAGTTAAGTAACATGCTCCTTGCATGTCTTGAGGGTTAGGGCATGTGTGCCAAACCAAACTTGTGCGTAGTATGTCACAGCAGAAAAATTCCTCTTGTCAAAGCCCACTTCTGGCTACTGCCCTCATCCATCTCCCTGCAAAGCCACCACCCCTGCGAGGAAGAGAGTGCAGGCTGAATTAATTGTTCTGGTGGAATGAGCCTGGCATGAGCTCGGTGTGGTGTGCAGGCGTCAAAGCATGTTTGCAGTGAAAGAGTTGTGATGTCTGGAGAGAGGTGGCAATTGAAATGACTTGTTCATTTGTGGTGGTCTCATTTTAGTCGTCATGCTCCTCCTGGGTGCCTTAGGAGCAGGGAGGAGCTGGTTTCTGTGTGCTTTTGCTCCTCAGGGAGGGAGGGAGGAGAGGGTGTCAGTGCTGTGCACACAGACTTAGCTACCTGTTTGCAGTAATTCACGTTGTAGGGGAACAGAGGCCTCTTGCTAGCAGAGTAAATAGCTTCGCTTCTGATTAACATTCTGCTTAAATTCCCTGTGTTAATCAACAAGTAATCATATCTATTAATTGACAGGGAAAGTTGCAGTGTTGCCATTGAATGCTACAGTAGTATAGTATGGTAATTTACATTAAAATATCATATAATGGTAATATCACAGTCCAAATCTGTACAAAAATTTGCTCACAGCACTGTAATATGAAATTGGTGGAGCTACTTGGGCACAAGTATATACATGAATAGGCTCAACAGTTAGTTGCTTTAGCTAGCTACTTAGTCATGTGTATTTACACTGACAAAAAATAAGTTTGCTTTTAACATGCACTGCTTGTCTTCTTGTTTGCAAGTCCTTAAGCCAGTTCAGCTCTTTCAAAAATAAAAGAAAAAACCAATCCTGAAATAGACAGAGTAAGATTAACTAGATTTACAGCAGTTGTAAGATCATCTTTCACGTGCTTATTTTCATCTCCTCTCACTCTTCAGTATTTTGCTATATATGAACCACGGCACCTTGTTCTGGAGGAAGGAGGTAGTCTGAAGAAATTCCCAAGAGACAGAGCTGGATAGAGCTCTAAGCCTGCTGCTGCTCCAGTACCTTGTGCTTTTGATAGTCTGGCAACTTATTATTTCTGATTATGAGAAAACATGGTAAAAGCTATTTCTTTCTAAAATCCTGTTATACTGGCCACTTCTGATATTAGACTTCTTACTTTAATGAGCTCAGATTGTGTTAAATCCTAATCTAAGTGAGGAAAGCAGAAACTGTAAAGATAAGTATGCCTTTGCAAAATACAAGAAGTAACTTTCAACTCCTTAACGCTACTCTGAAGGACTTGACTGGGATGAACACATTAAGTAGCCCTTCCTAAGATATCACACATGCAGTTCTGGTTCCTGCTTTAAAAGGAAATTGGACTTGGAGTGGTTATTTTGAGTGCTTGCAGTGACAGGGCAAGTCTGAACTGCAAATCAGGGGAGTTTGGTTATCTCTCTCCAGCAGAGCGAATCTTCATTGGATGAAATTGTGTTTATATTTTGCAGAAGGTTGTGATAAAATCAGTTTGATTTGGGGTAGGGGAGAAGTAAAGGAAAAGAGTCAAACTTTTAGTAGCAAGTCTTGATGTATTTTATTGCTAAACCATTGGCGACCATATCAGTGTCTTGAGCTAGCTGCACAGACAGCTGAATCTCTTAAAGATGAATTCTAAATTTTGGCATTGGTAGTACTTCCTTTTGATGGATGGTAATTTAATGGTGTGGAGAAAGACATTGTTTTTTAATATACACTGGAATCTCTTTACTTCTTTCAACACGTCAATAGATGAAAGTCTGGTGGTTCACTTTTTTTTTAGATGGTTTAGAATGGAGAAAGGTAATTGCCAGGTGTTAGAATTGTTCCTATATGTGTCATGGGACATTAGTATTAATATTAAAATACTTACTTGTGCAGTGTAGCTCTGACTTCAGAGAAATACTTTCAAAGCGTATTTCTTCCATAGTTATTAAGATTTTTATTTCCACTGAAGGCAAGATGCAACCGTCTAACTTACTACCCTTTTTCTGTGGTGTTGCTACAGAGTAGTTTCTTCACTTCAGCTAGAAAGTAAAATCCTTTGGTAACTTACTGATCATACTCTGGCCATTTTTTCTGCACCTTTGTAGAAAAAATAGCTACTACAGAAACCATGTCAGTGTGGGACAGAGAAAAGCAGTACAAAATCAACTTTGGTTTTACTTACCAAGACAGCAGGTCAAATGATGGAATGAAAGTCCAAGATAATTTATTAGTTATTTGATAAATAGAGTATAAGATGGCCAGAAGGTGAGGGTAGATCCACGGTCAAGATAGTGAAATAGAAAAGCCTGGTGAATAAAAAGCAACGGAATGAATTACAGGAATGCACATGACCCATTGATAATGTTATTAAGCTACTGAGCATTACTTTGAGTTAATTTCTGCAAATTCTTGAGCTCCACTCGCCTTTTTCTGTAGAGGAAACGAAGACAGATTCCTCTTCTAACAAGGACTGACATTAGTTAAACAGTGCCTTTTGACATTGCTCACACTTTGTAGTACAATTCAGAGCAGACTTTCAGATGCACGGAAACAGAAAAGATAATGAAAGTCAGTGCACTAGATGATACATGAACAAAATTATTGTAACCACTTAATGTTATTTTTCTTTGTAGTGTGGACATGATCTCTTTTATCCCTGAATTATGCTTCTTAAAAAGATTTTAATACCTGACTGTTAAGCTCTGTTTATGCAGTATTACGAGAAGCAACAGTGATGGAAGATGGCTGGTGCAGCCTGAGAAATGACTCAGTATCACTTTATACATCTCTACGGGAGACTCTGCTTTTCTTGACTAATGATTCTGTGGCTGCAAATAAGTGCCTAGTGATGTCTCCAAAATGTTGATGCATCTGAAAATGAAGGGAAATCTAATTCTGGTAAATTAAAGCAAAATGCAAATTTTTTTCTCAGCATAACCTGTACCTTGCAAAGCGAACAAACACTTTCTGAAAGGCTGGAGCAAAAACCAGTCATGAGGGATTGTTAAAGCTACTATGAGTTGATGATATTGTGATTGATTGTGACTGTCGTGATTTTGGGGGTTTGTTTTTTCCCCCTCTCTGGTTTCAGTCCATTGTTTAGTTTTTGCTTACAGAACTAGCCCTTGGAGACAAATCTCTTCTTCAGTTATTTGTTTGTTTCACTTGATACTGACCCGGGGTTGGCAGTCTAAAGGTGGGGAGAAGCTTCTGAGAGGGCAGTGACAGCAAAGTGATGGTATCCATGTACAGTGGTAGTGATTATATGTAGTGCAAAAGGAAGAGCTCAATAAGCTTCATTGCTGTGCAGTCAGAAAGCTGCTGGAATTCATACAAGGAATTTAATGTCTTGGTATGGTGCACATGAGGAAGATAGTTATGCCCCAGTGAGTTTGCTTAATTTGACAGAGATCATATGACTTCATATGAACCTTACACCAGTAAGAAGAATGCATTTCATTTAGTGAAAATTGTGTATACATACCACGGAATTATTGTTGTTTTATTAAATCTTGAATCTATTGAGAAATTCACGTTTGATAATTTTTAATATTCTAGATTCTAGTAGTATTAGCATATTTTTTCCTGGGTTGCAAGTACAGAATATGAAGTTTGTAAACTCCTGTATTTCTTGATTCATAGGATTGACTTACCAGCCAAAAAAACTTGCCTTGCTGCTTCCCCTTACCCTCACAAAACAGTTGAAGTATTCAACATGTAATTGATAGCATAAGTGATGTCTCAGTCTTTCAGCTTGGGTTTTAACTCAGATTTTTTAGATAAAATTACTCGTTTGTCAGAGGAGAGTTGATAATGATAAAAAATATGATGCCTTCTCAGTAAGGGTTTTTTTCTCAATGAAATTTTATTCTTTTTATTTAAAGCTGTTGGTCTCTGCAGTATATTTGGAACCCTTTTGTTGAATGTGGGATGTTTCATTCTTTTTCTCCCTTCCCAACTTTGCAGTTCGCTCCTTTGGTACAGAAGACAGACCAACGGACAGACCCATCCCACCTCGCGATGAAGTCTTTGAGTACATTATATTCCGTGGCAGTGACATTAAAGACCTGACTGTCTGTGAGCCACCAAAACCTCAGTGCTCCTTGCCGCAAGACCCCGCTATTGTTCAGGTAAGTCAAAACAGAGTTCTAAATAATTGTTGCTGAAGAGGTAACTTGCCAGCTTAAATGATCTCTAGCTGAGTGTTTAAAAATTAAAGTGTTTTTCACTGTAATGTTCACAACCCAATGTGAAAAACTCTGGAAGGATTTTCTCCTTTCACGGTCTTTAACTGTGAAAATGGAGGTTGAAATCTAACTCTAGCACGGTGCACTGCATGCCAAAGCTGCTGTCCTTTCAAGACCAACTAATGACGTTTTGTAGGTCTTCATGCTTTTTTGAAAGGGACTTGGCTTAGGGGGACACATAGTTCTTGGGAACATCAGACTTGGTATAAGTCAAATGGAATAGATGCTGAAATATCTCCAGATCATTAGTGGCTTTTGTTTGCTTGATTGTTTTAGTTTTGTTTTATTGTTCAACATTTTTTGCTAGCTGTGACTTTAAAGTGTTTCATCTAGCTATGTGTTTTTAAACAGGCTTCATACTATAAGGCTGTTATTTGAATAGCAAATACTTGGTTTCTGAGGGGAAAGCAACTTACAACTTGAAGCCTTCAGATTTAATTAGTCTGTCATTTTGTAGTAAATGGACTGACAGAAATAGTTTTCTCAGAAATTTGTTGGCTTTTTGATTGTGCTTATGGGGTATTTTAAAATCATCCCAGAGAGCAAGAGGAAAACTCTTGCTTCAAATGGAGGTTCATAATTCCATATAATATGATTCTACTGGTTATCTATTCTGTAGGAAAAAATTCTTGATGCTTCCTTATGAGGTGCCCTTGCGATTCTCCAAGGACTTTTATTAAGTTTGGTGCAAGTCCTTCTGTCAGTTCTGGTCAAGAGTGGTGAAGTTGCATTACTGTGAGCCTCAATAATGGTGATAACCCCAGCCTCCTCCAGTATGCTTGGGTATCTTATTGTAACTGTGGGGTTTGAAACTTCGAGGAAAAAGACAGGACACTTTTGAAATTCGCCAACAAAGCTTATAGGTGTGTGTTTGGCAAGAGAGTCCAGTGTCTGAGGTTATAGGGAAAAGATTGCAAAATTTTATGGTACTGTTTCCACAGGTCTGTGATGATGGAAGAGTAAAAGTGCTTTCTAAGCTGTGCATACTTGTGAAAATGTTTATTTTAGAGTTTCTGCATTTCTTGCCTCACAGAACTATTTCCTAATTTTTGTGTAAATACGCATTTTTGCTAGTGTGTTGTGTGTTTTGTCTTCAGTCTTCACTAGGATCTTCGACTACATCTTCATTCCAGTCTGTGGGGTCCTATGGTCCTTTTGGCAGGATGCCTGCGTACAGTCAGTTCAGCCCGAGCCCACTGGTGGGGCAGCAGTTCGGCGCTGTGGGAGTTGGTAGGTTCACTTTGATTATCCGGTGTTTTCCTCTGAGTGAAGCTCTGTGTGTGTGCACAGACAGTAATCACTGCTTAGAATTTCAACAGTGTCTTATCCCAAGGCAGATTCAAAGTCTTGCATCTCTGTTAGTCCTGCAGTTTAGCTCGAAAGTAGAGAGTTCTTTATAGTCTTTGCATCTTAAATCAAAATAATTATGATTGAGAACTAAACACTTGTCTCAGAGTGTTCATTATATTTCCCAAGTGGTAGAGGCAGCTTCTCCAGAGAAGCCCCATAGCTGTGCTCTTGGGTTGACCAGGTGCTGTGTGCCTTAACTAAGGATTTGGATTATTCAGCAGCCATGTGCCAGCACAGTCCTCCAGCTGTTTGTGAGGTGTTGGCTAGGTGGGAAATAGATGCTTGAAGTATTTGTGAGCTGCATGGGCTAGTTGCTCCATTATACTTCATATTCTCTCTGAGACTCACCAACAAACTCCTTCCTCGCTGAGAGTTTGTTTCACAGTTTAGTTTTTCTCACAGGAACTTAGAGTCTCGTAGCTGTTACGGCAGCAGTGTTACTCCTGGTACTGAAAATGTTAGCCATGCCAAAGAAAGGCTTTAGAATTGGCCGTAATCTGATACCAGTTAATAAGATGTGGCAGTCATATTTTTGCTGAAAGGATCTTAAGTGGAAATATATACCAGTAACATGTATGGCTCCATAAGATGACTCTGTTTTGTTAAGACTTGCATTGCTGAAGTTAGAAGTGCTCTTTTATTTTTCATTTTAGATTTAAAAAATCAAGATATTAGTCTTACCAACTTACGTGCATACATCTGTTAGATTAAACTAAAAGTGTATGGGAAGGGCAGACTTACATGTACTCTAGAATAACTGCCTAATAAAGCTTCACTAATCATTTAGTGCTAATTTTAAAAAAAGTCTAAACCAAATTTTACAACTGCATTATTTCTTTCAAAGCAGGAGGTTCTTTAACATCTTTTGGAACAGACTCTTCAGCCAGTGCTAGCATGTCCCAAAGCACTGCAGTTGGTTCAGCATTTACAACAGATGCAAGATCACTAAAAACACAGATGTCTCAAGGTAAAATCTTTTTTAGTAACTTCGATCTTTTTTTGACGAGTTGTGTCCCTATGACTTTGGTGGTCGCCAGAAATGCCAACCAAACAGCTGAATTCTCTCATGAAAAGACTTGATATTAAACCCAGGAAACACTGAGAGGCTTTGTGTTTGCTCTTTAAATGTGTTTTCTCTACATCTTGCAGTGCTGCAGGTAGTAATACATTTATTGTTACCTTTAAAGCATCTGTACTGAGAAGTAGGACTTAGTTAAGTGAAAATAGCAAATAGGTGCATGTGGAAATTCAGTATCTAGTTTTACTGATAACAAGACAGAATTGGAGATACTTCATGCTGATGGAAATGGGAAGTCCTTCAGCTTAAAATTGTTAAATCTTTATTCGTAACTGTAGTTCTTCTGTTCATGTTACATAGGTGATATTAACAGCAGACCTGATTTCCTGTAGAGATGGCGACATGACTTTTAAGTTAGCTTAATGGTAACAGGAACTGTATGGCTAGTTTATGTAATATTGGAAAAAAGGAGATTCTGGATGATATTTGAATGGCAAAGAAAAAAGAAATTAAACATTGAGCACCTTCACCCTCACCCTTCATGCAAATGTTGTTAACATTGCTCCTTAAAAACCCAAACCCCATTATTTCCTGCTCTTCCACTCTTCATTGCTGTAGAAGTGTATGCTGAGATATATTCCTAATGCTGTTTTTAAATTATGCAGTCATGTTAAAAGGCGAAACACTTACAACAAACAGGTTTTTTTCCTAAATTCCAGTTGAGATTTGTATACCCATTAGGAGCGTTTCTAGGACTAGTTGAGTGGGTTGCCAAAAATAGGTTCTACTTTGTTGGATTAATTCAAGGGGCAAAGGTATGCTGAGCATTTCTCTATTGAAATAGTAGTTTGGTTTTCTGCAGTTAAGGCCTGTATGATTCATGGACATGTATGGATATGTGTGATGTATGCTCCAGCTGAATATACATTCTGCCACAACATTTCCAGTGAGACACCAACAGGTTTTTTCTGAGTGCATTTGCTTTTAAAAATATTTTTCATCTTTGTAGATTGCAAGTCCTGTATGGTTGGATTTATTGTTTTGTTTTGTTCATGAGTTCTTGTGGTTTTGGTTTATTTTTGGTTTTCCTTTTCTTAGTTTTGTTTTGAGATAGAACCTTGTTCTTTTATTTACTGGGACTTGAGTCTTACTCCAGTTTCTTAGTAGGTTTACCTATTTGATGTCGTAAGCTTGCCTGTCTGGATCAGTGGCTCTGTTCTGAAGGTGCTTCTGCCCCCAGCCCCTCGTGCTGCACGTGGCCCTGTGTGAGCAGTGCTGTGTGGGGCAGCTTCCGCAGCTCTCTCCCTGCAGGGGGCCCGGCCCAGCCGCTGCTGTCCCTGCGTGGGCAGGGATCCTGCAGCAGTGCCTGACCAGCAGCACGACTGCCTTTGGGAGCAGCCTCATCCCAGGGAGGCAGAGGGAGCATTCTTACCTCCAGTCAATGCCAGAATTTCATTCCACAGCTAAATGCACATCATTCATGGGTTGGTAGGGATTTGGTGTCCTACCCGTCTTTTTCTTTTAGACTGGGGCAAGGGGTATTGCTAAATATCCTTCATTCCGAATTAGTGGATCTGATGGTGCAGACTTTGGTTTTTTTTTAGATGCAGGTGTCTTGACTGCGAAGGCAGATAAACCTGTCAGTCTAGATTGGCTGAGACCAGTAACTCACCTTTGTAGATGAGAACTAACCCTTTGGGGTTTTGTTTTGTTTTACTTTTTCCCCAGGTCGCTCAAGCCCTCAGATGGACCATTTGAGAAGGAGCCCCACCATGGAGCAAGCTGTACAAACAGCTTCAGCCCACCTGCCCACTCCGGCACCAGTTGGGAGGAGGAGTCCTGTACAAACCAGACCTTTGGTGTCTGCAAGCCAAAAATCCCTAGAGAGCCAAGAGCACAGACGAGGTAGCTTTGGATAATTTTCATACAGCTTATTTCCTTCCATACACATACAAAGTGCTCTTTTAAAGGGTAATACATAGGAATTTTCCTGCTGTTACCGGTAGGCTGGCCAGCAGAGACCTGGATTAGATACATATTTCTTTCTAAATTTAAGCATATATTCTAAATTACTTTTTTTTTCCTGATTTAAGCATATGGTTTACATTTATAGGTTTGGATTTTTTTAAAATCTGAACTATATGTACAAAAGGATGATTGAAAATACCTAATTGGATAAACAAATCATGTTTTTATTTCCAACTTTAGCTGAAGCACACAAGGTTTCAAGATCAGAAAATGAACTCAGAAATGAAAACAAACGACAAATTGGTAAATCATGTTTTGAGAAATAGCTATCATTGCTTTCAGACCAATAAGTTTTTTAAAAATTTGCTAAAATACATAAATTGTTTCACTTTTTGCTTCTAGAGGGTAACAACTTTTCATTGAGCCAGAAAAATAGAAGCAAATGAAGTCAACATTAAAGAGAAAAATTTCTTCTTGTTGCTTTATACTAAGCAATCAATTTAAATAAAAATGTAAACCAAGGAGTATTCAGGGATTTATAAACATAATAGCATGAAATAAAAGCCTTTCTAGAAAAATATTTGACTGAAAAGCCACTAATATTTTAGCTCTTCTTTCAAAAGCTTTTAGTGACTTCTAGAGAGTCTTTTAACACACAGATTTAATACTATTACGCTTTCTGTGTCACTGCCATCATTACTGTAAGTAAATTTACAAATTACAGGCTGCTCTGATGGACTGTAAACAACAGGCATTCTCTTCCTGCACTTCTGAAGTCGCAACCTGTTACCCCAGGAATTAGAAAGCAAACCAAAAAACCAAACACCCTCCACCACCCTCAGAGAAAAGCCAATCCATGAAGAAAAACCAAACGGAATTTCCCTCTTTTCAGTTCCAGGTGCACCTGCAGCACGGAGAGGCCGTGGAGGTCACAGAGGGGGCCGAGGAAGATTTGGTATTAGGAGGGATGGTCCAATGAAGTTTGAGAAGGACTTTGACTTTGAAAGTGCAAATGCACAATTCAACAAGGAGGAAATTGATAGAGAATTCCATAATAAACTTAAATTAAAAGGTAAACCAATTTTTGCTTTTGATTTAAGCACGGAAAAACTGTGTCTTGCTGTTTTGATCCTACCTTGGAGAACAACTCTTAAAAGGCATATAGTATTAAGTCTTGTTTGCAGTCATTAAAAAATAAATGTAAAAACCAATTAATAAGTAAACTGGGATCATATGTTAATTAAATACTTGGGTCAGTGTCTGAGTTTTTAATGAATTTTAACTAGCAAATATCATCTGTCAAGTTCTAGCAAATCTCTGTTAAGAATGCAGATTACTTGACCAGAAGTCCCAATAATGTTTGTTACTTTAAAGTTCTAGAAAGGATGCAATAAAAGAAAATCCATGTTTTAGGTTTTCAATTACTAGACTGAAATTATAATGTCAATTATAGACCAAAAGCAAAGGAGTTTGGGATCAGAACTTTACTGTAGATCAGTACTTTACTTCAGGAGAGTTTGATTGAAAGTTTCTAGCATTTCCTTGCTTTTATCCTTCTCCAAAGGAACACAGGAGTAGTTAGAAACTGTGCTGCCAGCACTTGTTTTCTA
The DNA here is from genome assembly GCA_013397845.1 of Melanocharis versteri. Lineage (NCBI taxonomy): Eukaryota > Metazoa > Chordata > Aves > Passeriformes > Melanocharitidae > Melanocharis > Melanocharis versteri. Next base: position 643,070 of record VZTG01006287.1, read on the forward strand.
GCAGGCTTCTGTTTTGATTACCTCATTCTCTTGTGACCAGCCACCTGTTTATTACACTGCTGCTACTATTTTTGGGCAAAATTGTTGCAGGTCAATATAGTGAGTTCCCTATTTCACTGAATGATTGGCTAAAAGCTGGGAAACAAAAGGTAGGAATAGATGGCCAGATTTCAGTGTAGAGTAAAAACACCAGTTGAGTTCCATAAGATCTGTCCTGTGGTGCTTGCCTGTTTTTCTGGATCATTTTTCAATGAGTTGATGGTTTGCTGTTGATACTGGCTTTTTTTCGAATAATAAAGAGAAAAGGGAAAACTAGCTATAAATAGCTATAGAAATGTTTGTGAGTGGGGTGATTCTTGTGTGTGGTGTGGAAAGGTTGAGCTGGTCAGTTTATGCATAGCATCGTGAGATTTAAGCTGTAAATATTTAGGAATGAGATTTGAAGATAGCTGCTCATGTGGAATCGTCAGCTTTGTTTTCAGTACCAGTCAAAACAGTAAGTTGAACTTGAGGCATTATTAGGAAATAAATACATCATAAAGTCAGAATGCTGGCCCTGTGTCTCAAAGGAGATAACAGCAAAGCCAGAAGACAAAGGAGAAGGACAACAGGGATGAAGGAAACCATGAGATGGCTTTTAGGAGGATTGACTGAATGAGGCACTTAAGCCCGGGAAGGAGGTAACTAAGAGGGGAGAAAATAGATGACTATCAAATCCATTCTGCCATAGGGTTTTCTGTTAACTAAACCCGCAGGAAGCACAGAAACCTCCAGACAGCAGCAGCAAAGCATCTTAATTTACATGTCAAATTATTTGACTTCCACATTAAATTATTTTTTGTAGCATTCAATATAGTTCCTCTCTGACTGGGAATAAGTTAACAGTGCTGGTTTTTTTAGGCTTCTGTTTACTTTTTATTTTCCAGAAGATAAACTTGAGAAGCCAGAGAAGCCTGTAAATGGAGAAGACAAAGGTGACTCAGGTGTTGATACCCAAAACAGCGAAGGGAATGCCGATGAGGAAGATCCACTTGGACCCAATTGCTACTATGACAAAACCAAATCTTTCTTTGATAACATTTCCTGTGATGACAATAGGTATGGCCTGCAAGGAGAAGCTTGTTATTCTGCTTAATGCATGTTTGTATCATAAGGTACTGTCAGTGCTACTCATTACAATCAAATCTGAGTGAAGGGTGATTAGATCTTATTTCCACATGCAGCAGGCAAAAATAAAACAGGAATACGAAGCACAAAATTTCTTTGTGGGCAAGTGCAGTATGTTCCTAGGAAGATGTTTTAGAGCCATGCTTTTAGAACTTAATGCACAAGTTCTAGAATCTCCTTTCCAGATTTACTAAAGTGTGGGGGGGGTTGTTTGTTTTGCTTTGCTCCTAAATTAACACTTTAGTTAAATCAATTATGACCCTGCTTTGGTAATGGTTTCTAAGCAGATTACTTAACTGTCTCAGCCAGTACTGTTGTTCAAATGGGCAGATAGCATTTCAGGAAAATTAAAGCTTATCTTTTGCTGCTGCCTTTTTATTAGACACAATGATGTGGGTTGCTGACCTATTTTGACTTGCAGGAGGGGGAGGGGGAGTTGTTTGTTGTACTCACAGCCAGATAAAATAACATCTGTAACTGTAAACTGTTTCCTGCTTTAAATGATGCTGTGTGCAGAGGATACAGTGTGTGCTCTTCAATATGGCAAACCCTTAGAGCATTATTAATATCTAATTAATGACTCTGTAACATGTTCCTTCTTGATGAGTCCAGTGAACTGTGGCAGACACCTAGGTTCTGGCAGAAGGGATACTGTGGAGATTTACCGTGTGGTTAATGTATCATTTTTTATGTCACGGGCTTTGTAGTACTTCTCCCTTCCTTCCCGAGTGTTTCACGGCAATCCGTGTTGGTTCTGTGCTGCAGGGAGCGGCGACCCACCTGGGCCGAGGAGCGGCGGTTGAACGCCGAGACCTTCGGCATCCCCCTGCGCCCCAACCGCGGCCGCGGCGGCTACAGGGGCAGGGGCGTCATCGGCTTCCGAGGGGGCAGAGGCCGGGGCGGCGGCCGCGGCGGCTTCACCGCGCCCCGCGGCTTCCGCGGCGGATTCCGAGGGGGCCGCGGCGGCAGGGAGTTCGCCGACTTCGAATATAGGGTAAAGTGTACTTGGTGCTGCTCTGAGCCGATCCGCTGTTCTGGCAAAGGAGCGGTCAAAAATCGCCTGCTTTTGGGTTTGATGTCGAACTAGAGTTTCCTGGACGGGATTTTGCAGGGGCTCTGAGCTACTTTATTGAAAGACCATTAATGCTGAAATTTTAGTTACGTAGCATCATTTTACTGTCAACAGCAACCAAAAATAGAGGTTGCCTTTCATCACATGCCGAGTAGCTATTTGATAGCTGGTATTGGGAAGGAAAAGAAAAAGAAGGGGAAAAAAAGTTCTCCAGATTGAATGCAAGTGTTAAAAATGTAAATTGCAAGCATTTTTCTAAGCAATATTGTAAAATATAAAGAACAGGAGGGAATAATTTAACTTGCTTCCAGTGTGCAACTGAGTTCTTTGTGAATGAGTTGGCACAAATCCTATAGACCGGTGTACTGGTTAGAATCAGTAACAAAGACAACTGTCCAGACTGGTTCATGTAAACTGGGCTTTTAGAGTTGTGACTGGAGAACAACTTCATCTGGTTTACTGCATGAGCAGTTAGAGTTTTGCAAACAAGAATCTCTGATTTCTGATAGAAGTTTTAATTTTTTTTAAATGAAAAGAAAAAGGGGGATTTCATCACAGCACATTTCTCTCTGTTGTGAGACAGATCCCTCAGCTGTTACTTGATTCGTTTGCAACAGTTAGTCCTGTGATTTAAAGAAACTTCGGGTAGCTGAACGTGAATGGAAATGAGGGATTGAAGATCAGCAATTTTAATTTCTGAACAAAAGAGTGCTGCCTTCCAGATGAGTAGGAGGTGGTGTAAGGGCTGTGCTTGTAGTCGGAGTGATAAGCTGCTCCACTCAGTGCCAGACTGAGGGGGTTTGACCAGATGCCAACCTGATCACCTTGGGAGGTCTCCTCTCTGCTGCAGGATATGGGGAATAGCCAGCACAGCACAACTGCTCCCAGGGCTGTTGCCCAGATTAGTTTGTATGGTTTGTTTTACAAAATGAATTTTAACATTGTGCTTTTGTTCCCTCTAGAAAGACAACAAAGTTGCTGCGTAGTCTACAAGAAAGCTGAAACCAGGTGAACGTCTAGATCTTCTTGAATCAGAGAATTAGTTTTGATCTCTGCAAAGAATGAAGTTAATTTGCTGTATACTTGTCACCAGCACTGGGATTTAACTATTTAATTTCAAAGGGGTGTAATGCAGTTACTTTTGAGAAATGGCCATCTTTGAAAACAGTGAGCATTAAATATATTTGAGACAGAAGGATAAGTAATTTCTTATGTATAGTTAATTATAAGCAGTACTTCGATGGAGTTTAAGTATTTTTTCATCACTGAAAGGATTTTTCTTATTACTAAACTGTATTTGATAATTGCTTCAAGTTGTAAGGACAATTGTATGCAGAAGGCCGTCGATACTGTGAGTGTTTTGACCCACCGAAGGTTGTTTTTTGGAAATCCTGTAAAATCCCTTTTGAGGTAGTTGTTCTTGTATCAACTAGGGTGCTGGACAGTAGAAAACTTGCTTTGTCAGTCAGATATGTACACACAGTAAATACTGTTTCTTAGGCAAAGGAAAGTTTTTATATAGTTGTAAAATTCCATTATATCCCATTGCCAAAGAAACATTACAAACTTTGTATAGCTGTATAAAAAGCAACTAATTTTTTAAAGAATAAACATTTTTAAGTCGGTAAACATACTGTTATTGCAGAAAGTTGATATGCTGAAGAACACTGAATTAGTTGGGGGTTTTTTTCTTTAGCAGCTTTTCAAGCTTAAATGTTTGATTTTATATTTGGACTATAATGAAGTTTTGAAAATGTTCTTCCATTACACGAAACTGGATACACGCTTCACTGCCCTTGCAAGTTTGATTTTGTAGTTTCTGGCATATCACAGGATTTGACCAAGTTAAGGAGATATTTTCAAAAAAAGGGGAAAAGGAATTTTCATATGTCAAGATTTGCAATTAATTTTACTTAGTGAGAAATATTAACTTTTTTTAATAATGGACCAGGCACACGAGTTGGTGATTCTCCTGGAATGCCTGGGATGAAAGTCTGTCTCCATTTGTCAATTCTTGAAACGTTAACTTTGTTGTAATACCTGTAGACATGAGCAATTTAAAGAATTCTTAGTGTTTGAAGTTGTTTGCGTTTTGATAGACCGTAGCTTGGAGACATTGAGACTCTGGTTCTAAAACCACGAAGTCACAAATGACAGTACGGACTTTTTGCCAATTCTGGATAACTGGTTGCAACTTTCTGATACGCTGAAATAGAAACCTGGTCATTTGTGTCTGTGTATGTATATGAAGGCCACAGGAATAAAGGGATCCAAAGATTACATCACTTTGATCTAATTTGCTGATTTTTTTTTTTTTTTTACTTCAAAATGTTCAGTGGTGATAAAGATGTGAAAAACTGCACTGTTGAAAAATTGGAATATTTAAAAGTGGTTGATAGAATCTTAATTTTATAACTTTTGTATAGCACTACAAGGAAGTATTTTGTAATTGGTTTCCTTATTAAGGTCAAGTATTTGACAGCTGTAGAAGTTAGGTAATATTGTTTAGTAATGTTTTTGCATGTTTAACAACTGCCTTTTGGGATCCACAAGTCATGATTCTGAACACCTGTTGAGATTTTGGACCGTAGAGGCAAGTGCTGTCCTGTTGCAATAACTCTTTACTGTCTGAGGTGTTCCAGCTGTAAATACCCGGGACGGGAGCCGCGGGCGGGGGCAAACCCTGCGTAGCCCCGCCCCGCCCGGCCAGGCTTTCTGTTTTTTTATTTTAAACCAGAATAAACTGTTGAGTACAAGCGGCACGGCGGCGGTGGTTTGTTGCGGCGCGGGGCGGGCGGGCGCGGGCGCTTCCCCTTCCCGGCGGGAGCGGCCCCGCGCGTGCGCGCGGCCCGNAGGCCGGGGCGGGCGGTGACGGCGCTCTCTGCCGCAGCTGCTGGAGGAGAATGATCAGCTGATCCGGTGCATCGTGGAGTACCAGAGCTACGGCCGCGCCACCGACTGCGTGCAGTAAGTGACCGACACGGGCGGGCAGGGCGGAGCGCTGGGGACCCGGGTGTCGGTAACAGGAGTGAAACGTGGCTCGAGCTCCCACAGCTTTCCTACCGCGAAGAAGAAAATGCTCCTGGGCTTACAAAGGGATTTCCCCAAAATCATTTTCAGAGACGTACAGAGCACGGAGTGCCCCTGCTTTGGTCAGGGTGTTTGCTCAGCGTTCCCGTGACGCCCGCTCTGCCCTCCCTGCCCCTGTGTGTGACACACCGAGCGGGGGCACAGCAGGGCAGCTGACGGCGGCTCTGCCGCTCCACAACCTGCGGGGACCCGCTGCAGCTGCTCCGAGCGGCAGCTCTGTCCTCTCCGCTCCGCTGCCGTTCTGCAGCTTTCAGGGTTGAGAGCTGAATGTCCTACGTCCCATCGAAGCTGGGTAGTAGCACATGCTCGGCTACCGAGTGCGTTGTACCGGGATTCAGAATAAGAATATGCTGAGTTTCCCCTGATTTATTCTAGTTTGCTATTTTTTTCCCTAACTGCAAACACTGGTCAGATTACACAAGTGCAAGTATGGGCAGTTATCTAGAAAAGAACGTCTCCCTGTGTTTCCTCCTCTCATAGGTACCAGCATATCCTGCACAGAAACCTCATTTATTTAGCTACAATTGCTGATGCCACTCCACCGAGCACACAGAAGCCTGTAGACTGACTGCAATACCTGGATGTGAGCAGCGCTGCTTTCAGAGGCTGTAGAAATAGTTTAGAGTCCCGCTTAGAGAGCCAAGGTGTGGGTTTGAAACAAGCAGGTAAAAAGTGATCTGTACTTCTGTGTTTAAAATGTGAATGTAGTTTTCAAAGTAGTATTAGGCCAGCTTTTCCCCTGTTACTGTAACTAACCCAGCTTAATGATAATTATCACCTTCCCTTTTCCCTCTGAAAAACTCAATTCAGTGTACTTCTGGGAACAGCCTGGTTGTCAGGACAGCACTATGGAAAGCAGAGCCTGTTTCATGAGTAAGGTTCTATAATAACAAGGTAAATGTTACGCTGGGTGACTCCTACCTCCAGCATGACAAAGTCAGGCATGTGTTCCATATATAAAAGCAGTAGACTCTTTTGTATCCTGTATCACAACAACTGCACTAAATAAACTAAAGATGTTCTTTGTAAATTGTAGTATATTCTGAATTAATATAATACATTAACAAAGGAGCTGCTCTGTGATTTAGTGTAACAGAAATGCTAACTTTCCTCAGACTGGTGGGATTGCTGCACCCCTCAGCAGTTATGTCACAGGAGAAACCAAGCTGTTATTTTAGCAAGCTTTTGCCCAAGTTTATCAAGGCTTTTCCTCGGTGCTTGAAATGCTCTATAAATAAGTCAATTTTTGCATAATCAAAATGGGTTCATGTGCTTCCTGGGTACTGTCAGCACTGCTGGCCAGCTGCATGCTTGTGTGCTCCTATCCAGGGAGGAAGAAAGCAGCTTTGCACACCCTGCATTTGGCATTCCACTGCCACAGTTAACACACACTAACTTAATAGCCTTGATCACAGCAGGGAGGGGGATAGAGTTTACTTTTTGCTTACTACCATCAAAGTTATTTACTCTGTGATTCCCAAAAATTCAAGTAACATGATTTTGGCAATGTTCATCTGCACTGCTGAGGCATTGTCTGTACCATGTTCTTCTGTGCCATCACTCGAGAAAGCAGCTTTAAAGATTGGACTGTGCATAAAGTTCATTTTTATATGATAGAGTCAGTAAGTAGGCAGTTGACAATTTTCAAACTGTTAAATAAATCCCATGTTAATGAAATAAGATCTTTGTTTACAAACCAAAGTTACAGTTTAAGGTGCTGCTCATTTTCAGCAAGGTGCATATTTTAAACAGGTATGACCTATTAAATGTATCTTTAATAAAGCAAATAGTTTACTTTTACAGAAGCTTTAAAATACAAACTGTACAGTTCCAGTTCAGAAGCGTTAGCTATTCACAAGAAGCACTGCAATAAGGGTAAGTTAACTAAGCACCAAACCCTTGCACTTGGCAGTGTAAGTGAAGTTTAAGGGCAAGACTCATTTGCCAAGTGCAACAATTCTTAAAATTACCAGTGTTCAGAACAATCGGAAGCAAAGGACAGAGTAGCACCCACATGGTCAAAATGCAGACAAACTTTCTTTGTTTTCACAATTCACTTATGTAGGTCCAGAAACTTGCCAGCATTTGTAATTATGAATAAACTGCAAAAACTATAGCAATCATTTTGGCACTTATTAGAAAAAATGTTCAAAGTTAAGTTGTTTTCATTAACTCCATTTTGGTCTTAGTATGAATAACCAAGTAAGTACAACCAAATTTGGGATTTAATATTAGATCTAAACAACAAGATTTAGGAAACTCGAAACCATTCATCAAGTTAAATAACCACTAACATTTTCAGTGGAGGGTTTTCAAAATTATAGTAGTACAGACCATTAACAATTTACAGACAGAAGCCACACTGATTGTGCAAAGCACATTACTGTAAAAAGTCTATGTACAGCAAACAAATCTTTGTAAACATGGTAAGTATGAAGTTTCAGAAAACATGGTGACAATATCATAAATACAGGCAACATTGGCATCCTCAAACAGCACAAAAGGTAACAATCTGGGCCTGCAAATAGAGCCCGTCACCATACAAACAAAAAAGGTGGATGGGTTTTAAATACCCAAATGTTTAATAGTTTTAGTGTTGTGTATACTTTTTATTTATATATATATATATAATGTATTTATTTTTTGGTATCTTTAGATATAGATGTACTTAGTTTGTAAAACCAAAACCAAAAAATGTGCTTTATCTTCATTGAAAAATTATGTAGTTAGAACTAATAACCCATTTTACTAGTAGTTAACATATTAGAATGATATGACTTAAGAAAAATACAAAAATAAGATTAATACTGTCAAAACTCTTATACCAGAAAATATTGTGGTTTTTAGACTCTTTCAAAGATGAAATATGAAAATTTAAATAAGCTCTGACTATATAAAGAATCTTCTGTAATCTCAATTCATATACAGTGGGATAGGTATACATATATTTACCATTGTTCTTCAATTTGTAAGCACCAGTCACTCGCCCCGATCCACTTTGGTTGGAAGAATATTCCTAATTCCACAGGTTCACTTAATGGCACATATTAACTGCAAATAATTACTTTATCCTTTTAAAAAAAATAATGTTCTTTTAACTAACTGCTACCCCACATTTCAGTTTTAGTATCTTCTGAGCCAGCTCACAATTTTTAATCGACTGTAGCATCTGAAATAAGACTTTAAATAAATGCAAGTAGTCTCTTAGGCTTTGCTTTCACACACTGCAGGAGCACCGTGTGGATAATGCCTTTGGCCAAACGCAGCCATAGGACACGGTTTGTGTGAGAACCAGGGTCACACTGCCCACACAGGTGTGTGAGAACCAGGGTCACACTGCCCACACAAGTGTGTGAGAACCAGGGCGACAGTGCCCCCACAGGTGCGTGAGAACCAGGGTCACACTGCCCACACAGGTGTGTGAGAACCAGGGCGACAGTGCCCACACAGGTGTGTGAGAACCAGGGCCACACTGCCCACACAGGTGTGTGGAACCAGGGTCACACTGCCCACACAGGTGTCTGGAACCAGGGTCACACTGCCCACACAGGTGTGTGAGAACCAGGGCCTCACTGCCCACACAGGTGTCTGGAACCAGGGCCACACTGCCCACACAGGTGTGTGAGAACCAGGGCGACAGTGCCCACACAGCTGTGTGGAACCAGGGTCACACTGCCCACACAGCTGTGTGGAACCAGGGTCACACTGCCCACACAGGTGCCATCTATGTCAAGCAGCTCAGGTAACCGTGGCTACACAAGGCTGAGCGGTTCTGCTGATCTTCACCTGGAGTACGGAAACTGCCACTGTTCTGCAGCAGTTCCCAAATGAACTCGCTTGTGTGGCACAGGAAAAGCTGCTGTTGCACTTCATTCTAAAAAAGCTGCCCACAGGCCATAATGGAGAATACAAAGGCTCTACAGCTTGTCCTTTATAAATTTGAACACAAACAGTGTTGAGCAAAGTGACCACTATATATTTGCTTCAACATATTCAGTGTGTTTCAGTAAGATGTTTTAACTATAAATCTATATGAAAAATAGCTATAAAATACAGTGTTTCTTGTATGGTAGTCCTTCAGCAGTTCTTTTTAGAAAAAAAAATGTCTTGAAAGTAAAGGCAATTACGCATTTTTAAAAGCATTTCTACATCACAGTTTTGGGCTGTTTCATGTACACCAAACATATTGGCCTATTTGCTCAGCACTGTAAATCAGAATTCGAGAGTTTGTCTATCTCACCCAAACCCCCTCAATCCCACATCAAGAGAGAAACAGGATATAGCCAACACAGCACTGTGAATCAAAGTAATGTAATTTTCATTTGGCCCTGTGCTGCATTTTCCAGTATGAAAAGCAGTTAGTACTGGTGCAGGTAAGATGGTCTGCGTTCGTGCTTTACTGGGAAAGATTTAAAGCCCTTGTTCATCTGTTTGTGCTGGGAAGCCTGTTGGGATTGCTGCTGCTGCTGCGCGTAGGCGAAGCTGGAGGAGATGCCGGCTGTCGGGGCGCAGTCGCTGGCCCACATGGGCGACTGGAGCATCTGCATGGTGTCGCTCCACTGGCTCACGGGGCTGCTCATGGGGTACAGGGACGTGCTCTGGCTGGGCAGCGTGCTTGGCACGGAGGATGTGTGCTGCCACGGGGCCTTGGGAGGCCAGGTTTTGGTCTTGTTATCCTGAGAAAACAGAATCAGTTGGGGTTGGTTTGGTTTAATAACAGCATGCTGCTTTTTGAGACAATACTTAACATGTCACCTTATCACCTCCCTGAGATATTTTCACAAGATTAGTTTATATTTGAAAGCAGAACTGATGCATACATATAGCACTCTCAATTCTTAAAATATCTGCCCGTTAAAAAACATTTACTTCAGCTTGACACACAGTGGCCCCACTAAAAGGGAAAAAGATAAGTGACTTCCAATTTTAATATTTAAGCTTGTTGACTCAGACAAAACCATTTCATGCTACTTGAGTGCAGATGGTTTAGGTTTTCACTGAAGTAAGCAATGTGGAGATGCAGATGCTTTTCCAGTTGTCTGCCCTGTGCAGACCCACCCCCAAACGCCAGCAGGAGAAAGGACTAAGCAAAGCCATGCTGAGCTCACCTGACTGCGGTCATCTGCTGCAGAGAGAAGAGGAGGCGACGGCAGCGTGCTGGGTTCCTGCTCACCACTGCTGTGTTTTCTGCCCAGAAAGAGAGAGGCATTTACTTTTTTGTTTTAAATGAGTCACCCTCATTAATCTGCCACTGGCACAGACTATTCTGTGGTTTCAGTCTGTCAACCTGGCAGCCTACAGTACTGTTCTCAGTGCATGTGTTTTCAGAAACATCTGGTTTCATGTACTTCTTGTTCAGTACAGGTAAAAGCAATACAAAAACTGTCAGGGACTTGACAGTGCAGTAGTTCTTGGAGCTACAGCTTCAACATTTTTGTAGAGGTGAAAAGAAGCTGGGATACACTTTTGCCCACTTTGAAGAAATCTGCCAGAAATCATGTTTTTGCTTCTGTTACCTGCTCTTGTGGCTGGGTTTCTTTTGGGTTTTTTGGTTTTTTTAAGTAACTTTTCTGAAATAACTTTACAGACAACACAAAAGAACAGTTGAACAAGTGAAACATCTGCTGAAGCACAGTGATTTTACTGAAGAAAAATGTTCTACCTTCAGTTTAAATTTGTGACCTAACACCTAGTTATCAAATAGAAGTCCTTGACCACATGTACATTCTGGAAGATTTTTGTTTTGTGTTTGTTTGTTTGTTTTTTAGGATTAACAATTAAGGGCATGGGTTTAGATTAAAGCAGAATCTTTAATTTCATCCCTTTTTTAAAAAAACCCAATCAGCATGCTCCAGTAAGGCTTCCATGGGTAAGCAGCCCTTTGCAGGTCAGCTTTAGCACACTCAACGCTTCTACCTGCTCTTAGTGCCCAGCTTTAGCTCTGGTATGTTGTCAGGCCCTCACCTACAGAACACAGTTTTTCCTACAAGTAACAGGAGACGGGAGTACTGTTACTTCAGCTGAGGTTTTTGGTCAATGAAGCACCCTCTTTGGAAGCTTTCTTCTGCTCTTTAGAGCATTACATAAACCACAGGCTTTTCTTCTTGCTCCATGATCAATCTCCAGCTATCCACTGGCTTGGCACATTAAGCCACCCGTATGTGTTACTGTGTTTTCCTTCCCTACTGTTTTTTTTTTAAATACGAATAATTACTGCTTTTTCTGTGACTGTTTATGAGATGGCTCTTTCCCATTAATTTCAATTTAATATTTACTGAAGCTCAATTTTTGTTCCCTCCCTATAAAGTCTTGGTTAAGTGTAAAGATTCAGAAAACAGTTACTCTTTTGGTTGATTCCTTTCTGACAATGCATATAAAAATAGCTATCCAGGCAGAATCTGTGAGAAACGGGCACTGTCCATTCACCAAAAAGCAGACAGACAATCTTGTACCTATATATTGACTCCAAATTACTCTGTGACTGTAAACAAAGCCAGAATGTTTGGCCGCTTATTTCATTTTTAGGAAAGACTGAAAAATAGTTTGAGAGAACAATCCCAGTCTGGAATTGGGTTGGTATTCATGCTTCATCTTGTGCCTTTTGTTACTATTGTTCTAACTACCCTCTGCTGTGGAATCACTGAGGTTCCAAAGAAACCAAGCCTCCAGCCCTTTAGAAAAGCAGAATTGCTGTAATTCACACTACTGATAGAAGTGGATTGTTCGCAGCTGAACAATCCTGGCTTAGTTTTTCCATTACTGAAATTATTTACGAAGGCAGTCTGGCCTCCTCTTCCTACTGTGAGAAATAAAGGACTAAGCAGGCGTGGATTTCCCAGTCCCAGAATGGCAGCAGCAGCCAGGGTGAGACAAGTCCACACAAGGCCAGCGGCAGCTTCTCCCCAGAGCCACGGGGCTGCGGCTGAGGCCGGGAAAGGCACGCGCTGGCATCTGAACGCACATCGTCAGGCACGGCCCTGCTGCAGCCAGGCACTCTGCAAAACCAATTCAGAGCAGATCTCCTAACGCCCCAGGAAGGGGCGTCCAAAGGAGACTCTCACGGAAGAGGGAAAGCATCAGGTCTTTTCTAGACACACTGACCCTCAGTGAACAGCTGGCTGTTTGCACAGGTGCTGGTTTGTACAAGGAGAAAGCTGCTAATACAACTCACTTTGGGAATCCACCGGTCCACATCACCAGTGTCATACACGAACTCATGTTTGTGTAGATTTGTCTCATTGGCAGGAATTTACTTTGTCTAGCTATTCAAATGAAATTATATATAAACAAAAGGAATCTTACAAAGTGGTCTATTTCTGTTCATTTTGCTCACCTCCTCTGCTTTACAGCAGCAACAAGGTCTGGCCCTGAGAACATGGAGAACAAACTGTCTCCGTTAGCTGAGGAGGTCTCATCACTTGAGCTGGCAGAGTCTCCTTGAGTACCAGACCAGCTGTTTGTCACATCACTGCAAGACAGAAAATTGTGTTAGTCCTTGTATTTAAAGCCTGGTCCAGACTGTGTGCCACAGTTGTTCTGAATCTTTGTCACAGGGCACGAAATTTCAGTACTTGGTAAAATGTGCCAGTAATACAAATACTTTCACTTATCTACTTCTGAGTGGTCACATTAACTGCTCTGTTACAGCCTCTTTATATATATTTTACTAAAATAATTATATCAATTAGAGAAGCACCTCTCCTGTTCAGGAAGGAGAAACAAGTGATGCTTGGGTTTGGAATCACTAAGTACTCGGCTTTTTCACTGCAAAATTGAGCTAGAACACATACCCATCCTACTGGTTTTACGCTAGAGAGTCACAGCTCTTGCATCATGGACAAATGGACAGAGAATCTTGAAACACTTCTTGTGTAGTAAATAGCTATAATCTGGAAGAGATTAAGAACTACAAATGCACCTGCTGTGAGGTACCTGCCTTTTAGTAGCAAGATTAAGTATCTATAATCTGGAAAACTGAATTCAGTCAGGCACTGCAACTTTGACTGCATCACTTTTCACCAAAACTAGGTCTTAAAGTTTTTTTCAAAATACTCAAAGAAAACTGTCCTGAATGCATCTGTGCTATAGATTCCTTATTTCCTCTGTTGGAGTCACAGTCAGTATCCATGCCACTCTGATGATGACATCAAGCATGTCAGTGCCTCAGGATCAGCAAGGCAGGCAGGGCTCACATTGCTCACTCTTGACAGTGAAGTGCAGCTTTCACAGATGCAGCAGCAACTGGAAAGAACACCCAGTATTCCCACATTCTGGCAAGTCTGGGTGCAAAATAAACTCATACAATAAAAACATACAGCCTGTCCAGTCTCTTACCCCTCTGTGAAATACTCGGGAAAGGGCCAGGTTTTATGAGGATCATCAGGAAGAGGCCAGTTGCCACGCGTGGTGCTTGGACGACGGACATGCTGTGCTTGCCTCTTCTGTTGCATAGCCTGGTTCACCCCAGCAACATAGCGGGCAAACTCTGGATCAGAGCCAACTGAATGAAAGAAACCAACAAGTCCATTGCTGACACTCAGCTACTTCTGCTGCACTTTCAATCCTTTAGGTTTGACCATACCCCACAACAAAGTAATTCCCTCCCTGATGATAAATGGCAGCCAGCAGTGGATAGGTCTTCATGGAGCAGTGCAGAACACTGAACAGGAAATGTTTTACAAAGATTAGAAACACAGCATCCATGGTGGATAGTAATCATCACATGGAAGTACACCTGCCCCATGCATTCCAACAGGGAAATTGTGTTTGTACTGGGATCATGTCTGTGCTGAAAGGTCCAATATCCATCAGCAGACACGGATGAAATGGACACTGTACATTAATCCACGCTAGGTGAAAAAAAGCAGAACAATTACTGTAGTTGATACCAGAGTGCAGCATGATTTCCAGCTATGTTGTGATCTTGCTTATTGAGAAATCAGAATCTCAGCTGGATCACACTAGAACACAGAGTGCCAAAACTGCCTCCTTCCTACAAGGATGAGACAATTCTGAAAATATTCTGATCCTGACCTATAAAATATTTCAGAGTAAGAATTATATTTACAGAAAAAAGCAGTAATTTAAAAATTCTTCCATTCTCAACGTGCTTCATATGTCCCAAGCATCCAATAAGGAATAAGCACGGTCTTGAGCAGACACAGCAAAAGTGTTTCAAATGCTCCATTGATCAGAGCAAGCAATTGCTGTATTCAAGACTGCTGATATGAGTCATTGTAACTGAGTTTCCACAGCTTCTCTTTCTTTTGCCTTTTTTTCCTTCCCTGAGAAAAAACTTGGCAATCTGACTGGATTTATGGAAAATGTCTAGACTACATGCACAGTAATTGCAGTGGGAAGTACTGAGCTGCTGGCTTGCCAGTCGCAGTTGAGACTGAGTGAAGACTGAAGAACATCCAACAATCATGCACAGCTCACAAAGCAGAAATTTCTTTCATCTGACGGCTCCCTACATTCAATGCTGCATTTAGAAGATAAGTTTCCTTGCTCTCATTTGACGTATCCAGAAAAGAGCTCCACAATGTTTTGTTGGATGCAAATTAAAAAGATAGTAAAGAAGATAACTTTGTTTCTCTGCATCCTTTATTAAGCAAGGGCTATCTGAGAGCCATCTAGGAACAAAACATCCCCACTAGTGCTTGTTCTCCCTCTGAAATATCTTTACGTCCATTTCAGATGAGGCTGGAAGCCAGACAGTTCCTCAGATCTAACAAGAGAGTCTAGATGGATTCTGAAGGACATCCAGGCTTTTTGTACCTGTGGACAGCATTAAGTGCTAAAGGGCTGGCATATTCAAAATAGAAATTTGGGTTAATTTTTACCTCACTGAAAACATCAGGTGAACAGTTTTTTATCAGACAGTTTTTTACTCCAAAGGATAGGAGTTAGCAACATTCTTTCTGCTAGTTCTTACTGCAACACTCCTTCATCCAGTTCTTGATGATGATAAAAGTACTACAGAATACATTTTTGGGACTAATTAAGCCTTCAACATGAAAAGCCATCAACTTTATAAATTCTTAATCAGCAGTTTTGCATCTGAAGAGAGACGTAATTTGCAGACTCCAAAAGTATTTATCAAAAAAGTAATGTGGTTTGTTTCAAATGACAAATATACAGTCCTAGGAAAGCCTGGAAATGAAAAACCATTTTCTGTGTTACAGCTTTTTGTACTACACTAAAGCTTAAAATGAAAATTTCTACACCATAGCTCAACCTGGCAAGTTCTATGAAGGAAAGTTGTTTCTAGTGGAAAAATATTCAGTTGGAAGTATTTTTGTTTGGTTTTGGTTTTTTAAATGCCAGATCTGTGAAAAATACTGTTTACTCATCATTACAACTGCAGGAGTGTGTATCTTAACTCACTGAGCATCATTTATGAACTTGAGTAAGTTACCTTTTCCAAGTACCACTTCCTATGTCCTTGACATTCATCAAATGGAACAAAACAAGTAGTTTTATGCAGAGCAAAAGGAAAATACTACAGAAATAAAATGTATTCAAAATGCTGAAAATGCCAGTCCCTCTGCATACCTGCTATCTTTTCCCTACATATCCATGGATTTAGTGCTTGCTGAAAAGAATTCTGTCCTCCCTTAGAGGCTGTGATAATCCTTAAGTCTATACCCTAAGTATGTTTAAGTAAGATGATGCTAATTCAGACTTACAGTTGTTAAGCGACAACATAACTATGGTGGCTATTTTTGCTGTAGAAACTCCACTAATTCATCAACTAAGTTGACAAAATAACTATCATAATTATGAGTCAAAGGAGCTGGTTTGAGACGCCTACACATTCCAAATACAGAGGAGTGCGAATGAGCGCAGGAAACTGAACCCTACTTTGATAAAAGGTTTCTCTGTTCTCGTGCTCCTCCCTCCAGGCAGTTGCCATAAATGCACACTACAACATTCCTGCAGCTGTGTTCCAGGCCAACAGAAGTTACATTTACAAGGTAGCAGCTGTGTAAGTTGTTTTTAATACTACCATCACAATCACAGAATATCCCGAGCTGGAGGAGACCCACAAGGAGCATCAAGGCCGGCTCTCAAGCCAATGGCCTGCCTGAGGATCAAATGTTCATCTCCTGTTAGATTCCACAGTTGATTTCTTGGTCTGTAGCTACTTGCTTATGACTCTAAAATAGTATCTCAGTTCATCTTTGAGAACGAATAATTCATCTATATTTACAATTTACTGGTGCTCCAAACACAAGTGGCAAACCTCATGGCACTTGCTCTTTAGTCTCTAATCCTTTGACATCCAAGCTTTTCATTGCAGATGCATTTCATTGCATCCAGCTGTGGAACAGGAGCCAGTATGACTCCCGTGGAACTGGGGAGCAGTGGAGAGAAAATGTGGGGATATGGGAAAGATGCAACCTGGCTGTATCTCCAGGTTACAAGACTGGTAAAGAGCAGGAAGAATAATTTTGGAGAGAGGGAAAACACCTTGATTTTAAACAATTTTACGAACTAAGAATAGGAGGAACATCATCTCTAAGTATCTTTTCAGTTCTTTGCTGTGCTCCATATAGGAAAGGTCAGAACTACCACAACTGGGACAAGAAACAAGGAATTAGTTCCCATGCTTGCTTATTAATGAGAGTTTTAAGATCACCTTCTGTTAAAAAAGCAAATAGGCACACACACAAATCCCTGCTTGCGTTGGTCAGCACCCTTACATCTGGTGGGCAGCACAAGGAAACGACAGTTATTGCCAGCAACATTCCACAGTATTCTTTTACAAAGGACCCTTAAAAAAAGCATAATAAAGGAAAAGACACACACCTGCAGGGTCAAAAGGCAGGATTTCTCCCAACATCCCAAACACTCCATCAGTTTGGTCACGATTTGGCCATGTGTTGTTTCTAGGTCCTTGTGGTTTCTGTCCTAACATCTCTGACATCATATTGTCCATATAGCTGCTCACAAGACCCAAGCTGTACAAATCAGAGCTCAAATCTGAAAAACCAGGATTGTTCCACTGATTTATATGAGACAATCCAGCTCCAACAGCCGGGGCTTGCTGCTGTGAAGAATTACTGAGCCATTTGGCAGGTACACGTTGCTGTGGTCCAATAGGCTGAAGCAAGTGTTGGTAATACTGCATTTGTTGCTGCTGCTTTTGGGACTGCTGCTGGGACAAGCCTTGCTGAGGAGGATGCAGTGGGGTGTGAGACACAGACTGCGGCTGCTGTTGAACTGCTCCTGACTTTTGTTCTGTTGCTGTAGAGGATGCAACAGAGTTCCTTCTTTTCACCATCGGAGAAGTCTGCTGGGATTTGCCCATGTTAAAACCAGACAAGAAATCTATAACATCCTGCATTTCTTGGTCAGTTGGTAAATTCATACCTTTGTCATCCTTGCCATCATCTGGTTTGAAGAAGCTGTCCCGTCTTTCCACCAGAAACCCATTGACGAGCTGGTTATTTGTGCTCTGCACTGGCTGCAGGGGATCTGCGGTCCGAGGGAAGTTACCAATGTTCAGGATGTTCTGCAGTCGTGCATCCATGTTAGTGGGCATCTTAGCTTTCTCCTCTGAGCTGGAACTTATGAAGACATTTTTGGAAGGTGTATTGGGGATTGAGTAACTTCCTGTGTTACTTGTACTGGTGCAGGAAGTTTTTTTTGTAAACCGTGAAGTCAGTTTTGAGAATGTCTTTTGCAGACCCCCTGAAGATTTGCTTCCATTCCCCGATGGCATGTCAACTTGGCTCCCAAAGTCTGAGATTTCACGCTGTAACTGGATCTGAATACAAGGCAAAGCTTGCTCCCTGCATCAACAAAAAACATGTATATCAAACCACCTAATACATAACTGAGTTTGTAGTTTAGGGGAAAATGTGTACTTTGATAATAGCTCAAGAAAGAAACACCAAAGACTGCCCAGTCCACCAGCTACTTCCTATGGTAACAAAGCAAATTATTCCTCATATTTGCAATACTTCCCATTCCTTACATTTTAGTTGTGCTTCAAGACCTAAATGGAGACCAATTTAATATAAATCAAGTATTTTTGTAAAAGAGAAGAAAATACTTTTTTACCATTGGATATGCTGCTGGTTTGGTTTTAAGCAGCCTCCTGTATCTCTGGATGTACCCAGAAGGTATCTGTGGGGATTAACAATGTCTCACTCTCAGTTTGACTCCTGCTTTTCCCTTCTGATGAGCTGGTACTATCAAATCCCTCAGAACAAATAATTCAACAATGACAGCTTAGTTTGAACTAGAAAAGAGATGTACCTTCCTTCCTTCCACCTGTGTATATCAAACACAGCAGTATAGAGCACATCTACCAGCCCCAAAGTCTTCTCCGGATCCAGACTCCTCTGTAGCAAAGACATTGTTGCTGGATCTTCTTTCAGACACCTGTCATCATTAAGTTTAAATTAGAAATCAGAATTTTCATTTTTTACATTAAACAATTCTACTATATCAGTCAGAATATAGAAGGCCAATTGCTGCACTCCTGCAGAACAACATGTGAATGCCTGGGGGCTCCTGGGCTGCAGCCTGAGCAGTCTGTGCCTACTCTGGACTACTGAACAGTCTCTGGAACACAGAGCTGACCCAACTGTGAGGTTCAGCAGTGCAGTGTACTGGAACAGTCACTGACAAGAGCTCTTTAGCATGCACAGTTCAGGCACAGCAGCAACGAACACCCAACACCTGCTTCTGGAACACAGCAAGAGCCTGACACAACCCAGCACATGCCGAGAGCCCGAGCCCGGCAGGGACCATGCGGAGATGATCCCGCAGTTCCAAGAGAGGAGAAGATGTCCCTGAGCCGGGACCGTGCGGAGATGATCCCGCAGTTCCAAGAGAGGAGAAGATGTCCCTGAGCCGGGACCGTGCGGAGATGATCCCGCAGTTCCAAGAGAGGAGAAGATGTCCCTGAGCCGGGACCGCGTGGAGATGATCCCGCAGTTCCAAGAGAGGAGAAGATGTCCCTGAGCCGGGACCGTGCGGGCTTGGGACGTTTTCCTCCGTGGCCCCGCGGTACCGCCGAGCGCCAGCAGGCGGCGCTGCTCCCGGCAGCGATCCACGGGCAGCGGGGACGATCCCGGAGCACCGGGACACTCCTTCCTTCCTTCCTTATCCCGGGACACAGCACCGGGACACTCCTTCCTTCCTTCCTTATCCCGGGACACAGCACCAGGACACTCCTTCCTTCCTTATCCCGGGACACTCACTCACTCACTCCTTCCTGCCTAATCCCGGGACACTCACTCACTCACTCCTTCCTGCCTAATCCCGGGACACTCACTCACTCACTCCTTCCTGCCTAATCCCGGGACACAGCACCGGGACACTGCTCCTTCTGGGCGTGCCAGCAGCACCACTAAGAACAGGCTGCCTCCGCAAGGAGTCAAATGAATGAACTGTGTTGGACTGAAATTTCTAACACTGGTTGCTCCCGAGTTAGAGACAAGCGCTCCCACTACCTCCCGTTCCCACTGCATTGCACTGGAAGAAATCCTCACAAACCGTGGATCAACCACTCTTTCCTAGGCAGTCACCTCAACTGGTAGGAACAGTATCTCTTGGAGCCCAGAGGCCCATGGTTCACAACAGCACCTAAAGAACAGCCCAGTAAAGAAAGAGCAAAGGCTCTCACATCAACTCAGCCCATTCCTGGCCTTCCTGAGCTGCAGCTGGGACCTGCCAGGGCAGAGCATAACAGGAGTACTGGTAGATTATTATCCTTGA
This sequence comes from Melanocharis versteri, assembly GCA_013397845.1. Classification (NCBI taxonomy): domain Eukaryota; kingdom Metazoa; phylum Chordata; class Aves; order Passeriformes; family Melanocharitidae; genus Melanocharis; species Melanocharis versteri. The sequence goes on from VZTG01006287.1 coordinate 663,132, forward strand.
AACCTTCTCTTTTGTCATCAGGCTTTTACATTCCCTTTAAGTCTCTGCCCCAGCACTGCCTCTCTTGCCTTGCCTCCTACAGAGGCAGCTGAAGTACAGCCTGTCAGGAATGGAGGTGTTCAACCAGTCCAGATAGAGGAACTTAAGGAAGCTGCACCATAATTGTGCACGTTCTCTCTTCCATTTGTATTGCAACAATTTTCCCCATATATTTCAGCCACAATCTGCAATACATTTTTTTTATTTACCAAGTTGATGGAACTTGCACCACAATTCTTGATCCTTCTAAACTTATCTGAGGAGCATAGGCTTCTTTATTTTCAATCTGTGCTGTGTCCACAACCACCTAGAAATAAAATGAAAATAAAAGGGAAATAATTTTAATAATTAGTTATTTTATCACCCCTGTAGTTAAGCTCTAATAATCTCACCTCCCAGCCATGCTACAGGTACAAAAAAACCCCCAAATAACATCAAACCAACTCACAAAAACATTGTAAGTTTACTTCTGTTTTAATATAAAATTAGTTTAGTACAGAAACCTGTATTTCAAGGACTTAATTCTTCTCAGTTACATCCTGTAGTAATGCATCACTGTGTTACCAGCTGCTTTACTTCCCTGCTGATAGTTCTCAGTGGCTCCACACAACAGCCCTTATTTTAGAGAAGTTTAGCACAGTTACTACTTTAAGAGCTCTCAAACACCTACTCAGCAAAATGTTTTAAATAATTTAACTGTAGCATGGTATGATATAGACAAGTAATATTCTGCCAGAAACCCATCACAATTCCTAACATACACACCCCCCCGTTTTAAGGTTATAAAATTCCACACCAACATTTCTCTATTCTACCTAATGAAACTGTACTACTATCAACTGCTGATTAAATGAAGAGAAGGAAAGTGACTGTTCAGTTTCTTGGACTCTGAGCCATCTGTAGCACATCATGAAGACATATGGAAGAGAAAGTCTTGAAAATCAACCCTGTGTCATGAACCTTTCTTTTTAGGGAATGGAAAAGGAATGGATCCACTTCAGCTTCATCTAATCTTTAATTCAGTGATAGTAAGTTCCGTATTTGGTTCATGCTTTCTGTTGTTGTCCGGTCTGCGTGGGTTGGCCTTTTTGATCATTTCCATAATTTCCTATTTTGGTCATGCTGAAACAGCAGCTTTTTGGCAGCAGTCAGCAGTTCTTGCTTCAGTGACTAGCAGATTAGCTGTACCATTTATCCTTGAAATGGCAAAAGTCCTCTGGTATAAATAAGCCTCAAGGGACATTATTGACTTTTCTGCCATCACCTAACCTACACTGGTCCTGTTTGTAACTGGTTAAATGAGTATGTTACTGGGTATGAAAAAATGTAAAACATAATGCTGAGTTTCTCCTGTCTCACTTTAACAAAACCATCAAATAACACTTGAACATAATTATTTCCCAACTTTCAAATATTTTAGCATAAGGCCTTCGTTTTCCTTCAGCTGACTCTAAACATTTGCCCAGGTTTATTCAATCTTAAACATGTCTGAGCATGGTGACAAAAGGCCATACTATCATCCACCCATGAAAATACCTCTCATCTTGTAACAGCTGGTGTTTGTACACTTTCATTTTATGTAATTTCATAATCTGCAATTCAGCCCTATTGCAGCTATAACTGTGATAAGGAGAAATGAACTTGGGAGTGATTGTTCTCAACTCCCAAGAAAAACAGTCTGCACCTCAGACCTGAAGTCAGAGCTAAAACTCTGATTCGTGCAGACCTGTGTCAGCTCCTGGCTGTGGTACACGGTTAGTGCCCATGGTCCGGGCTTTGTTGGGGTGCTCCTCCCCCTGGACACACCTTCCTTTCTTCCCTTTGCAAAAAGCTTTCCATTTCTCAACATCTCTCAGAGTCAGGACACCTGAGATTTAAACTTTACTAGGAGATTTAGTGTTCCTGGAATGCATGTTGGTTTTTGCTATGGAAAGATCTACTAGCACAAAAAAAAGAGTTTCATCTGTTAACCTCTTTGCATGACGCCAATTCGAAGTTTTATTTCTGTTCATCCTCTGAATTCAGCTGTTTGAATGTACATTATTTTTATTCAAACATGCAGATTTCTTCAACTGACCCAAATCTGAAAATGCGATTCTTATTATACACATGCTAAGGCAAAAACTGAAAATCTGCACTTCAAATTATTTCTTATGTTAAAAAACTACAGGCCAAAATAACCAAGCAAACTAAGTCACATCTCATTGTGCTTTCCACACTTAATGAGTCACTTCTTAAAAGGCACACAGCAAGATAGGTTAAAAACAGTGAGACTGTCAAGTAATGTTGTTTTCTCAAATTACTTCATTTAAGTGACAGATCCACACACAATTCTGAATGAATGCAGACAGCCCAGTATCTAAAAGCAGTACACCAAAGCCTACGTAATACTATGCCATGATTCATTTATCTGCCTTCTTCACAAAATAAACTTAAAATAAACACATCCTCCCTCCCCGCCTGGTGTGCTTAGAGAACAGCTTCCTGTACCTCAGACATCCATTGTTCTTGTTTTACAGGTGCTTCCTCTCTCCCTTCCACTCAAAGAACTCTTTAAAGACCCAAATTACAATTTCTTGTCCCTGCAGGAAGCTACATACAAGCATAATTGGATGTTGTAAAAAAAGACGGCGCATAGTTTATAAAGAAAAACCTCAACCCTCACAGCCCTCTAAACTGTAAGAAATTGAAGTGAGAATGAAGAGAGAAGGCTTGCAGGTCTTCTGTCATGTGCACAGCTCATTATGTGTCTTTGAAGACTGAAGCCTGCTACTTGCAGAACCTGAGGTTCATGCAAAAATCTTCAGGGACATTCAGGATTCCACAAGTAAAACTCCAACTCAGCACTGTCATTTGGGAGAGCGTGTACGTAAGTTTTATGCTGACACTCTCCAAAAGTGATGACAAACCTGAAGAATGTCAGTGCTTCAATTACCAGCAGGTCTAACTCGTTACGTCTAGACTGGAGGACACCAGATTTCCAGATTCCTGAGTCCAAATGTGCCTCGTGCCACTCCTCAAACCTCCCCGGGGCAGGACTTGGGTGTGCACGACACTGAAACCCCCTGGAAAGGAACTGGTGGAAGGTGCAGCATCCTCCCAGGCACTCCTCATCCAGACACTCAGGAACCAAGAACTGCTCCTGAATTACAGCACACTCCCACTGGGCTGCTGAGAAACTCTTTCCTTCTTGGCCTCATTTCCTGTACCTTGCTGCTGACTCCCAGCATCCTACCATGAACTGTGGCAGCTGAAGACACAATCCCATTTAACCATATCCTTTTTTTTACAGTCCTCTTTGTATTTATTAATATTTAATACATGTTTTCCTTCAAAACACCCAAGTAGAAATTTGATCAATCCTACTATTCCACAGTTTCTCTGTCCCTGCAAAGACACCACCTTCTTCTGCCTCCCTGTAAAACTTCTCAAAGAAAGCCCTGCCATCTCCTACCCATAAATCCCTGTATCTCAGTGAAGTAAGGACTGACAGCAGGTACACTGCTGTTATGACAATGGTGATCTGCACCTTTGATTTTAGGCTGTCCTTATATGTACAGTCAGTTGAATTCCAGCATAACTTGAACCTACTTCTCTACCAGGTATGTAATATTAAAGCAATATCTAAGATCTGCTGTCTAGTATCAAAGGGATGCTAAAGTAGAAATTACTGGCAAATTCATCATTTCCAATTTATCATTCACCATTACTGGAGAACCTATTACCAGTACCAAAAGCACATGGTTTAATTTGCTAGGATGGAAGGTCTAGGGCACTTAACCAGCTGTGTGGCTTGTCTGAAAATCAGATTTATAAAGTATGCAGCTATTTGGGTCCTTTAATCAGAAATTAATTACGAAGCCCTCACGGCCTCCCATCACCTTGAACAAGGAACCAGCAAGAAGCATTTAACTCACTGTAGATTAGACAATTCAAAGAATACTTTGACAAACACGACAAAACTATCATAGGCTACAGTGTAACATTATCCTTGCATTTCCTTCCTATGTTGAAGGTGCAGCCTTGTCCCTCACTCACAGTAGTCCAAAAAACCTGCATGTCAGGCATGAGCACCTCACTAAGTGCAGAGATTGCAGTAATTAGTCATGGGAGCACAAATGCATTTTCTTATCAGAGTATGTTCCAAGCATCTATTTTTATCAGCTGCTTAGATACTGTAAATTCCACTGGTTTTCTACCCCTCAAGAACACATATGTCTACAGCAAGGCATTTAATTGCTCTGTCCTCTGTTGGAGATGTCAAGCAGCATTACCTGGTGCAGAGAGTTGCTGGTTTATGCTGGGCAGGAAATCCAGCTTCCTTTCAAAGCGGAGAGGAAATGAAAAAATGGCAGGTTTTGAAGCTCATTTGAGAGGGGGGCAGATGTGTGTTTGGGTCTGGTTAGTTTTTTTTAACATGGTCATCTATAGATTTGAAAATATTTCTATTTCTCTATTTCTCTTTCATTTATTGTGTCCTCTCTTGTAACGGAGACCAGGAAGCCCCTGGTGCATTCTTCTGCTCCTGTCAACTACGGACATCACCTACAGACTCCCATTCTACAAGGACACATTTTGCCCAGAAATCAAGTGAACTGCAGCACTAAAAACAGAGCAACACAGAACAAAGCACTGCAAATTAATTTCTAACCTCCAAAATATCTAGCTTCTCTTCAGGGTGTTTACATAACCTTTGTTTTCCTAAGACTACTGGGAGTCACTTACCAGTCCAGCCTGGCCAAACAACAGCTGCACAGCAGTTTTGCAGGCTCCTCTCCACGTGGAAGGGCAGACCTGGTTCAGTACTTCAGTCACAGGAGAGTCGTCCCGGGGTGTGAGTCCATTATGGCATCCGGCTTCCTTGATCAACTGCAGCATTGTGTGCTGCAAAAATAATAAACACTCTGTCCTACCCAACACATGATTCACAAATGGTACCACCAATGCTTCCAGATGGAGTTGTCATTGTGCTACAAGCTTTTCAAACAGCTATAATGCCTGCAACCTCTGAACAGTCTTATATAACTAGGAGAGCTCCACTGCAGAACAGAAATACGGAAGATCGTCTCTGCTGTTTGGAACACAATACTGCTCCAAAATTATAAACAGCATTTCTGCTTATATGCTTGCAAACCAGTTTAATCAAAACTACATGAAGTACTGCAAAGACAACAGAAAAGCAGCATTTTGAGCAACTTATTATTTAAACTCTTTCAGAAGCAAGGAACTGGGTTTATCTAAAAAAAAGTGGAAGTGCTGATTAAATTGCCCAGATTACTTCTGAACGAACATATTTTCCATTTGTTTATACTGAAAATACAATTAACTTCTCCATAATTTAAAATTCTTTTTAAAAAGTTGATTGCAGTTTGTAAGAGGACATCAAAAGGAGCTCTGTTACCAAGTATTTTTTTCAAGTACCTCCCTTAGCACCAGGCTCGGCTGACTTATTTTGGCACCTAAGACAAAGGCTCTGACATGCATCACCTGGCTGGGGAATCTGTAAGGGCTCACTTTCCTCTGTACTTCTTTATGCCTAACACATCTATTTTCAAAAAGTTCGCAAATGCTTCACTGCATCCTAGATCTCTATCCCAGTGCTTCTCTCAGATTGGACTGAAATTGCTCAGGTGGTCAAAATGTTATCAGAAACAGGCGTAGCCCTACAATGTTATCAACATCATGTTTCCACAGGAAGCCAGGCTAAAAAAAGGCACTTTTAAACACAAGTTTGGCACTGAACTTCTATTACTGTTGCTCTCTGCATTTTAAGGAATTCTACTCTTTCTTCCCCCACCTTTACTCCTGTGGTTAATTAGGAGTTATTACCGTTTTCAGCTTCAGGTTTTCTGCTGCAGACTCATTGAAGGAGATTCCTTTCAGAAAATGGGATCCGATCTGGACAGGGACAGTGGGCAGCTCACACTGAATGGGCTGAGGTGGAGTCTGTCTCCTTCCTGTTTGCTGGGCTTCAGCTTCACTGCAACAGCCCTGAAGTACAGAAGAACAGATCAAACAGAAGAAACTAAGACGTTAGAAAATCCTAATATGGGTCCAAATGTTTGTGTGTTTTAAGTAGCCATTTTCAAGGTGAGGAGGGATGAAAGAGAGCAGGTTTAGCAGATCCTACCTGAAGACTTGCTTCAATAGCTTTTGGGTTCAAGTGGAAGCCAGCCTTCATTGCATATTCACAATGGCCCAAGCTCTCCAAAGCCACTTTGTAAGCCTGACATTAAACAAAAAGTTGAGATAGCACAGGTATATCAGCAAGCAAGCAAGCACGCAGTCACTGTGTCTGGGTACAGACACGGATTGGTACAAGGATTTACCCCACTCAGTTCTATGGCATACACACATTTATCATGTAAGATTCCAAAGCTGTAATTCCCAAATACCTCTGAGCTGTCTGTGGTACAATATTCTGCAGGAACACACTCCTTCCCTATTTCACTCCTTGACCCACTGACTGTACTACATGCACATGAAAGCAGCAGACTTGAAAAACCACCTGCAAAGCACTGTCAATTTTCATGTTTAGCTCTTTCAGCTGATGTTCGGGGATGGCCACACTCTGGGAGCAGAAAAGTTGCTGAACTTCAATTCCTGCCAAGCATCCATCACAGCCTCTTTCTCGCAGTCGAGATGTGGCCTGTAACGTAAAATAAAAATCTAGGGTGAGAAGGGTCAACATTAAACCAGGCCAGGCTTAATTAAATTTCAAAAAAGAGCAAAAAAGCCCACAGACTTTAAAACCTTCCACAGGAGATGAGAAGCAGCACCTGGGGGAAAGGACCTGGAGGAGACTTTCTAATAACTTACTCAACTTCTACTGCTCCTTTGGAAGCAGAACTGCAACGTAACCCGTACAGCTCATGGGTGTTGGCCAGCACTTGGGCTCAGCATTGTTTGCTGTTACTATTTCAGCTCCCTCTCAGGACCAGGGATCCTGTTACACAGACCACACCACGGCTGTGGTTACCTGATGAGGGACTCGTAACTCCAACATAAACTTGCCCCAGAAACAGAAAATATGTTAAATCATGTGTACAAGCACTCCTGTGTTCACAGGATGATACATTTCATAAAGTTAGGGGTAATTACTGTGGTGCAATTTGAGAAGAGCCACACAATGCTAAGATCAACTTAGCACAGCAAGAAAATAGCTTTGTGTAATATGATTTTGAAAAACAAGAAATAAGCCAAATATCTACTTTTAGCTGTAAAATCCTGCATCACTGAGCAGGATAAAGCAAATAGATGTGAGTTATTTTCCAGTCTAGGAAGGAGTCTTGCTCTAAAGCAGGATGCCCAAACTGGGGAGTTCTGCTCTACAGCCAATAGACAGACATGGGCTCACCTCATGGACAGAATTACTGCATTTCCCAAAGAAAATCTTAAAGAGCAAAACCAGTTTTGAGCTACCAACAAAGTATCACCTTGAACTTTACTCTGAAGCAGCAGTGTTCTCCTGCCAGAGAGGCTGATTTTATAGGAAAACAACGGATTGCCTTCCACTCCAAAGTGAAAATTTGTCCAGATTTCAGTATTTCAAATCTCCTTTCTATCAAAATGATTTGTATATTAGTCTATCTACAATTATGAGAGAGAGATTTTATTTATTTAGAAACCACATATTTTTCTTATGCTACCCTAACACCCCACACAAATACTCCAAATCAGTTATTTCAGTCAATCATAAAAATTGAGAAGTTTCTTCTATTGTTATTCTGGAACTTTGGAGAATCTGTATTTTATCTTATCTTTTCTCCTCCCCATGTCTGTTTAATACAGGATTTAATTAGTATAATACTTGTACTAAACTATTTTGAAATATGGGTTTTGTTTTTCTGAAAAACAGAAATAGTTGAAGTGGGTTGTTCAAAAGGTAAAAAAGAAAGTTAAGGTCCTGGATTCTGTGAAGCCAAGTTTAATTTTAACCACATTTTAAACAAATTTTATAGCAATTGCAAGGCATTTCTAAAAACTGTAATAGTTTCAAGAAACGAAGTATATTACACATAAAATTAACTACTTTTATGCCAAAGGAGTACAGCTATACCAAGATTAGAACTGTTACAATTACCTGTAACACACCTAAAGCACTCCCAAATCCCTATTTTATCCAGTGAAATAAATTTATGCTGCAGTAAAAATCACAAATAATCCCTCTGCATTCATATAACCCATTTGCTTCCCTATACCTTGCAGATGTTAGTGATAAATGGAGACCTTGACCAGATTTCCACTCAAGATGACTAACAGGCCATGTGGGCCAGATGAGACTGCAAAAGCACATGCCCTGAGCCATCTGAATTTAGGGAAAACACACACTCCGTGTCTGAATCCATTATGATCTACTAGTCTCCAGACTTTGTGATGCCAGGGAAAGCAGAAAACCTCCTAAAATGGAGCACCTTTATAAAGGACTGGTTTTGGCTGGCAAAGTCAGGATTTCACAGCTGACAGGTGTTTGTGAAAGTACAACTCCAGAGAGTGGCACATTTAAGTAACATGGGTCACATTCCAACAACAGATGGATCAAGCAACATCAAGCTTCACAGCATTTAGACAAAAGCGTTAAAAATTACCACAAAGATTTAAAGTACAAAATAAAATTCGTGCTTAAAATTTGAGAGAAATAGACATAGAAGCAGACATTATCTAGATTATTTTTCATCAAGATTTTGCTCTGTTTTCACAAAGACACGTTCAGCTTTTTATTTTTAATTCCCTGTCTGCCCTATTTGAACACTGAACTGAATTAGTTTATTACTAATAACAAAAATCTGCTTGCACTGTTTGTGTGCTCCTTATGTACAACCCTATCCCAAAGAAAACTACACAGGGCAATGATACTGCAATCACCACATGAGTAAAATGAGTTTCGGTGTCTGAAACCAACTGTGCCACGTTCCCCCCTTCAAATGCAGTGTGTCTTTAAAATCAGGCATTTTCTTCCTTTGTTAGGACACCCAAGGTTGACTTTAGGTTTCACTAAATCTACTGTGACTACAGCAAGACCTCCATACCTCTGCTGCTCCTCTCCATGATCTTATTGCATCTTCCAGCTCATTTGTGGGGCTTATATTTGAGGCTCCAGTCCCAATAACGTTCTTCCTCTCCTGAGCTACAGCTTCAGCAAAGCAGGAGTGTGCCACTGGCTGGACTTTCTGCAAAGCCTGTGACAGGAATTGGAAGTGGACCTGCATCACTGTCAAGAAACATCGCCCAAGTACCTGTGGGAGACAAACAAACCAGTTTCAAGCACACAGAAGAGCTCATGGAAGTTTCGCTTTTTCTTTTTGTTTGGTGTTTGGGGTAAGGAACTACATTAAACTCTGATCTTTTTTTATTAAAATAATGCTTCAGATCATAAGTAACATACAAAATTGAACCATTTACTTAAAATAAGAGTAAGTGAGCATTAGTTTCTATGAATGAAAGGGACACCAGACTAATCCGGAGTCATTTTTAGTTCTGTACTCAAGTTCAAACTACTTGATGAATAAAAATCTTGCTCAGTTACTTGGCAAAATCAAGGACAAAAATGGGAGTAGCATATTTTCACAAGGACCAAGGCAACAGCAAAACCCACCTGCACAAAGACCTGGCTGAATTTCTGATAAAAACCCAAAACGGCAACAACAAAATGTGAAAAATTTTAAAACATTAACATAAAATGTGAGGAGTTTGCCCAGCAATTCACCCTCCAGGCAGAGTGATAGTGGGCAGGCAGTGGGCATCACCAGCCTTTTGCCCCATAACCCCACGCATGGTGCCCAAAGCTGAGCCTGGCACCGTGTGACAGCAGCGCCAGCGCTGGCGCCCGTCTGCCTTCGGAACATGGAAAAGCTGACAACCAACTGTAACTGAAGAGCAGCAGAGAAAGAAGGATTTTCCAAATCACTGCAGAAAGTATTTAAAAGCTATTCAAAGTGTTTCTTCTATGGAGTTTATCCCACAAAGCGCTTTAAAGTGTGTATCTGACTTTGATTTATTAAAAAAGATTCAACTTGAATTCCATTTTAGGAATAATTCATAAAATACACAGATAATGTACAAAGCCATCATGCCTTGGAGCCACTAAATCATCTGCCTTATTTTCAGCTACATTCTTCTGGAATAAAACTATTCAGACACAATGTATCTTCCTGGCAGGACTCTCCAGTCACACGAACAGTTATATGCATTTACTATCTACTTCAGAAGAACCAGTGGTGGCAATACTTTTTTCCACTGCATCCAGACTCCTTTTGACATTCCATTCTGGTTCAATCACTTCCCTTCTTTGTACAAGGCATAAAATTAAACATTTTTGGTCCTTCGACTGACCTCGGAAAGTGGAGCTTGCCTTATTAAAAAAAACAGTCAGCAAATGATAAAATGAAGAAAACTCCAACTTTCCTGGATATGAGATTAGAAAGATTTATAAGAAAACTGCAGGAAGAGGCAACTGATGATCTGAATTATTTCTGTGTAGGAAGAATGCAATTCTCAGGGGAAGATGAAACTAGTACTCATTAGGAATTAAAAGCTGATTAAATTTCAAAGAATATTTAAGGTACAAAGGTTCAAGTTTCCCCAGCCTGGGAATAATGCTCAAAATAAACAAATGACTTAGGTTTTAAGTGGCAGCACACAACATTCCTACTATAACTTACAATGTTAAACAGTAAAGATAAATAGTAACATCTGCTTTACAGAACTTTTATTTTGTTTGAAAAAAATCTATTTCAGCCTCCCTCCAGAATGGGTAAGGATGGTTTTAACTGCTCCACTATCAAAGTGGTGGAGGATTTTTGCACTGTTAAACACTCCCTTTGGATTGATGGCAGATGCCAAACTCACTTTGAAGCTTTAAAGAGCTTTAAAGCTCACGTGGTCAGATCTTCTACCAAAGAGCCCAAACTCTGCCTCTTCTACCAAAGAGCCCAAACTCTGCATTATCCATGGGGAAGACACAGGCAGCAGTGACCTCCCCCAGCCCGGGCTGGGCACTGACCCCTGTGCAGGGCAGCACAGGGAACCTCTGCTGCGCATTCCTGCAACAGCGTCAGCACATGGATGCAGCTTTCCACAGCTAGAGACACCACCATCTCTTCTTCAAGTTTATTTTCCCTGCTTTCCCATGCAGAAGTGTGAGACTCTCCTCCTTCAGACCAGAATAAACACAAACCCTACAAACTACACAGGAATCAAAGCTGAACTGGAACCATCTCAGGTGTCAACCAGTGAGATTTCCTTGAGAGCGGAGATGTTTTCTTAAATCATTTCTTAGACTCGTTTATACTGCATAAACAATGAGGTCTTCAGCTTCCAAACTTTTTGTCCCAGTTGGAAGCAATGGGACTTTTGGTTCCCTACCAATGAGAGCACCAGGTGAGATGCAGTGTTAGGTTACTCTGTCCCACTTTATCCTCCTAATGGGGGCACACAATCAACTTTGGAATATTCCACTGGACAAAGGGCACACAAAATTGCCAGTTTTCATTGCTAAACAGTGATGCCATACAAATTTCCTGGCAAGCAAATCTTGCACAACTGATTCCTTAAAACAGAACACTACCAGTAATAAAGTCAGCAAATAACAAGTGTCAGTCTTCCACACTTGATATAAACACTGACTTGCAGTTCTCCAAGTACCATTTTATGCAGTAGAACTTTCTTCTTTTTTTCTTTTTTTCTTTTTTTGGCTATTTCCTTAAACAAGCAGAATGCTCAAGAAGCCAAACACCACAACAGAATTATTCGGTGGTTTCCCTTAACAGAGTCTTTAGCAGCACAGCCTGGCTGCCACTGCACTGGTGGGTCCCATTATGAGCCAACAACCTTCCTGGACATTACCAGAAGTGGGCAGAATATTATCCATTTTTACTACATAGCAGTGCCCTGCAGTTCCAAAGAGTGATCTCATGAACAGAACACCTCCAGGGGAAGACTCAATCCTGCCCATGGGAAGGAATCGCCTGCAGGCTGAACTAGATTCCAGCAGAAGCTGCACGTTTACACTATCAGGAGACTTGGGAAACCCAACAGACTCATTTCTTCCAGCAGTGACCCTAAAAGCCACTCATGATAATCTTGATAGCTATGGCAGTGGTCACTATCATTTAACAAAAAAACAACTACGCGTGAAGCACTTCAAAAATAAAAAGCAGCAATTAAAATGTAAGACAAAATATTTTTTTGCTACTAACAGCTCCTCAACTCAGAAGAGTCTGGAGCCAACCCTTGCAAATCCCAGGAAAGATTAATTTAAAAAACAGTTAAATTGGGCTTTACAATGTTTGCTAAGGAAAGCCTACATTTAATATTTATTCAGACATTTTTGTCTCACAAGCTTCTTGTTCAAAAATCTTAGGCTATTTTATACGCATAAAAGCCAAAAATTATCTCCATTTAACACAAAACAGAGCATCCAAGAATATATCTGGTACCCATTAGTGCTTCCCTTTTGTTCAGAAAAGCAACGTAGACATCCCTCTCATTACTACCACTTCTAAGACAATACACAAGCCCTGTGTAAATAAGTAATTCTTTATATTTTGCAGTACTGAGGCTTCTGCAAAGCTTCACAAGAGATGAGGAAATATACTTACTTCTACCAGTTTTACTCCTCCCCACAAATTTCCTTTAATGCTTTTATTAACAGAAGCACAGTTACTGCATTCCCCCAGCTGACAAACAGATATGGAAACCACCCTTTCATTTACCCTGATTTCCAAGCTGTTCCTCACCCATACAGGCACAGAACACCCAAGAATTCAAAGGTGTTTGAAAGGGGAAAAGAAAAAGAAGAAAATAAAAAACAGCATTTGCATTTTTGAAATTAAGAAGTCTTGGGAAACTCCATCTGTCACCACACTTTGATCAAGAGAAGTCACCTTCTTACACAGCCTGGCAGACAGCTCTGAACTAGCAAGCTTTGTTCTAAGTAACAAGGAATAAATTAACCTCACCCCGTGGTGCTATAGTCCAGGTTGCACAACAGTTTTCAGTCCAAATTCAAGTCAGGTATGTTCATCAAAACTTAAGTTTTTGTGACATTGCCTTCCCTGGGGGGCAGAGCCCACTACAGTAGATAAAGACGTGTGGCACCTCAGAAAAGCCACAGCTCTCTGCTTGATTCCTAAAGCCAAACCTGCTCTGCTTGGATTTCTCATTCCCACCAAAAACATACAGCCTGTGTTAGGCAAGGCTTAGGAAAATTGCACGTTCCTTAGCTGGGCTCACGCATAGGAAGTCTCATTCTCATGTCCTTCTCAGGAATTTGGGGTTCTGTCCCACTGGACCCTGATTCACAACTCGCCTCCCAGTGCTTCTGTAACACCAGCCTCCATCCCCCACGTAAGAGACTCCGCAGAGCCATCCTTAGGGCACTGCTGAGCAGCCCCTCGGGTGTTGGACCACCTCCCAGTTCTCTCAGAGCTGTGAGCTCTTTCAGTCCCCCACTAGAGAAGCTGACAAAGCAACTCAGATACACCTGTATTCCCTCCTGGTATTTATTTTCCAGGGGAACAATTATGCTGTCTCATACTCTTCCCCCATCACTTCCCTGTTCAGTAAACTCTGATGAAGTCAGGCAAGCCCTTTATATTTTTCTGCTTACATTGTGAGTTTTTTAATGCTGCTGGCAGTTTTATGAAATGTTAACTTCTCTATCCACCAGGGGGGAAAAAGCAAACTGCACTTTTAAAATTATAATTTCAGCATCAACAGCTCAGTCTTCAAATCCCAGAAAAGCACAATGGGAGAGGATCTCACCAGGTTACCCTTCTGTCCTTAGCAAGGAGGAATTTCACCTGGGTCAGTTTTGCCAGATGCAGGTTTAACCTGTCCTGTAAGCTCTGCTCCCTACCCTTTGTAGCAATCCACATCAGTGCCCCACTAACATTACAAAGGATTCCACAGCATCTAATGTGAATCTTTCCTTCTGAAATTTCAGTTCCTTGCTCCACCTTACACGGGCATGAAGGACAGACACTGACATGTTCTGGCAGCTTCTCACATACCTGAGCAGTTCTGATTTTCCTCCTCAGCCTCTTCTTCTGTAGAGTCCATCTTTTCAATTTGCCCTCTGATGTCCTATTTCCCTGATGTCTGACTACCCTTGCTACTCTCCTCTGCTGCCTCTCCAGCTGCTCCCTATTTCTCCAAGTGCACCAGCACTGCTGTGCATGTGCACTGATGTGTTTAGGGCCATAATAAGCAGTGAAGAGTTCAGTGCTCAGTTCGTGGTTCTTGCAGGTTAGGGTTGTGTTAAATACATGGTAACTGCCTCTTTGCACAACAGCAACAGCATTGATTTATTATTTGCAACTGCACAACAGTGACTCTTACCTAACACACGACCCTCTCAAGCCCTAGGACTGTTCTCCAGAACTGCTGCCCAGTGGGCTCCACTCCTGAGGCTGAAAAAGTCTGTTTAAATACTGCAACATTCAGCTTTCCTCTCTGAATTCCAACCCGACTGGAAAACTCATTTGTTCAGGATTATTTTTAGTTCAGCAGGTCTCCCAGCATACTTATATCCTGTGCTTTCAAGTCACCTACAAACAACTACATTCCTGTACTGGCCTCTGCCAAGGTTCATTCCAACAGGGAGCAGCTGCTGCTCCCTGGGCACAAGCACTCAAGCCCTCTGCCTGCAGAATTCACTCTACACCACGGTTCTGACCGGCCCACACAACAACCACGTGAGTCGCTGTCAAATCCTTACCTCTGCTGCTGCTGAAGCCGAAGCAGAGCACAACACTTGTCTCATTACACAAAAGTTCTCACAGATCTTGCATATGGACTTTTTTCAAAGCCACGTGCAAGATGCAGTTTTAATTAAGAAAAGATACAAGAAAAGTACAATGAGAAGCGGTGGGACAGCCCGAGAGGCGCAGGCAGGAAAGCACAGAAGCAGCTGCTCTGCTGGCATTCTCCACACCCGTGTTCCCACCACGGAGCTGCCAAGGCAAGGGAGAGAGCACGGCAGGTGCACATGGAGCCCAGAACAAGGGCTAGGCCTGGCCAGGTAAAGCTGGGACCAAAGCAAGCTTCTCTGCCTTCAAGCTGGCAGGTCATGCACCCACCTGATGCAAGCACTGCTTTGCTGCTTCTCCTCAGCTCCCTGCACAGCCTGTGGGGCAGGGGAGAACCAGCACCCACCACTGCCTGCTCAGCTGACAAAGGCAGCTCTACAGATGGCTCCAACACTCGGAAAGACATTTTTCATACGTTTTGCCTTTTTTAATTCAGAAAGTCTTTCAGCCCGTCTATTATGAAGATCAGTTAATCACATGAACTTACTCTTTTTTTAATATATTGCTCTAGCTTTAGCTAAAGAGTGATGTTATTGGATTGTCTTTAAAAATACCAGTCTACAGAAGACATTTATAACAAATATATAGCCCATCTTACTTCATTCTACACCAAGTATATAACGCTGAGAACTGTAGTACGCAAGTTCAGTGAGTGGGAGCTATGACTGACAAACTGCATCCTGCTTAACAACTCCATCTGGAAGTGGTGCAGTTAGAGAAAGCAGATAATGCCTGACAGGCACATTCACTCTTACAAAGCTACCTGAAATCTAAACCAAAACCAAGAGAACTTAAAAGCAAGTTTTCCACTCAGGATGAAGTTCTGAAGGAATAACTTTCCAAAGACTGCTGCAAAGCAAAGAAATATGTCAAAACACGAGAACCACTTAAAACTCCAGGGATTTATCTGCGACTATCACTTAACTGCTACATAACACATTTACTAGAGGAGAAATCCCCAGACCTTCCCAGCCAGGCATGGCGGGAAGTTGGGGATCCTCTCTGCATCCTGATTCTTGGGCACTCGCTGCCAGCGTATGAACATTATAGCAAAGTCATGACAAATCTTTGCAGCACTAATCTCTCACACAGTGTGGTATTTTCCTCTTACGCACAACAGCTCGAAAAGACAAAAATGTTCTAAAGAGTGATAAAACATCATTAGTCAACTAATACGCAGTTTTACTCAAACACTGATGACAAGATGCTACTCCCACGTGCTCAGGTTTCCCCTCAGAATGGATAATACCAAGGAAAGTGTAGGCTGATTTAGAATACAATGGCTTAACACTGTTAGAAACATTAGCTGACATAAAACAGAAAATGGTTTAAAACTTTTGTCTAGTTGGTTCTCCTACAGAAATACCTACTAAATACCTAATTTAACATAGATGGAGGTCAGATCCTGCAAACAACTTAGTACTTTCTTAGTACGTAAGAAACGAAGAGTTTCTTTTTTCACCAGCATTATCCAGAAATACGCAGCAAGGTGGAGAAGACTTGGTGTAGAAGGGATTTTAAACAGAAATCCAGGTTAAGACTGAATGATACAAATTCACGTGCAAAACAATATCCTCCAAGGTAACTTACCTCGATGTCTTGTAGGCTGAACTCTTTTTGATCTTTGAAGTTTGCAGCTCCTGCACTCAGTTCCATCAGCATTTTTGCTATTTCTGGTTTTATTGCTGCTGTGAGTCGACTCGCCGCTTCCATGACATGTTCCTGCACGTCTTTCAGTTGCATAGCTGCCTTAGAGTAGTGCGAGTTCCTAAACACGCTGCTGAAAAGGTCTGTAAGGAAAGTGCTCGTACGGCAAAACACGTTGAGTGCATCCAGGTATTTGGAGATTCCCTGCTGGATGTCTGCGATCGGAGTCGTGTGGGAGGCGGGGTGGGAGCAGCCGCCCGCAGCAGCCGGGGACACCAGGGGGGCGTTGGGGGTGGCCGAGGCCAGCGGGGCGCTCAGGGTCCTGCCCAGCTCGGGCATTTGATACTGCTGGTGTTGCTGCACTTTCTGCTTGGACCCGCCAAGCAAAAAGCGCCGCTTATAGTCCATTTTGCTTTCTTGTGCACTGCAGCAATACATAAGTGAGTGCTTGTCCAGAGAGTTCTTGAATTAACAATCACTTGTCAAATTCCTTCCTCGAGTATCTATGTACAGTAACAGTGCGGGACTGTGTACATAGGTTTCACAAAAGGCATTTCAGAAAGGCAAGCGTCTGTATAATCTGTATCAGCAGTGGGAAAGGCAGCAGATTTGCTGACTCCGTGTTTTCAGTGTTCAGTGCAGCCCTGCTGCAGTTATAAACTGTACTCAAAAAGCAAGCCCAAGTATCTTAATAATGCTCTGTCTCTTGTGTGGTATCCCCTCCGCACGCAGAAAAGCCAACTGGAGCAGGGAAGTGATCGCCTACAAGTTCTTCATGAGCATAACATTGTCACTTGCTGTTACGTCTACAAAAGTTAATTTTGTCAATGCAAATAATAGTTTTAGAAGCAATACCTTAATACAATTTTCCCATTAGTAGTATCAGGAAAAGTGGAGCAAACCACCGATCAACAGCGATTATAAAAGCAGTGCAGAGGCTCTTCCCTTGAAAAAGCAAATCCTTATGTCAGCAGATCAAATATCTTCAAATGTCTTGACAGATCCAGTCTGCCAACTCAGTTTACTTGTAGTGTCTCTTCTTAATATTGGAGGGGAAAAAAAAAAATCTGGACTGTTTACAGAAGACTTTGCAAGTATAAGCTATTAAAAATTAGAGTGTTTGTTATTGCAAGCCTTCTTCCCCTTTCCCTGTTTGTTGAGGTAGTTGTTTCTGTTGTAACCTTAAGAAGTGGTGCTTCCAGACTGCGTTTGCCCTCAATTGCAGACTCAGAACAAAAATGCACAAATGTATTTGTAAGGCCTCTAGGTCATTTCCTGTGAAAGGAAAAAAAAAAAAGTTTAAATGTTAGAGAACAATGAGAAGGTTTAAAAATTTAACTCCTGCAGTGTCCTGGTTCACATTTCTGGGCACACAGTATCAACAACGCCAGAGATCCAAAGGCAGGGAGAGCCACACTGACAGTTCAAAAGGCTGTTAGAAGCCAGTGTCATCCTGTTGCTAAACTCAACACTGTGAATGTTCTCTCATTAATTCTTTCATTCTATGCTGTCAAACTTAACACTGGTTAATCCCCAGTGCAAGTCTTGCACAGTTAAGAACAGTGAAAGGTTATTACTGCAGAGCTTAAGGGGAGTTAATCACCTTTTCTAACTTCATCCTTTAAAAATAATTAAAGAATGAAATCAATTAAAACTTTCTTTCATGCATCATAATTTATCGCATAACTCTCCCACTCATTTTAAGTTTACTAAGTCTACAGATACAGGTCCTTAATTTTTTTTTTTTTAGTACAACAACAGAGAAATCTGCCTAATCCTACCTGAGATTAGCTGAGAAATACAACATTTGTGTTCCAATCCAGTGTGACGGGCAGGCAGCATCTCTCATACACAAGGTGGTACATGAGGCACAACTGCCCAAGAGATTGGTCTAAATAATAACGCTCCCAGCAGACATCAAAGTAGGGAGGAAATGGATAACCTGGCAAACCCTGGTGCAGCTGGAGAGCCAAGAGCTCCTTGAAGGCATCTGCAGGAAGGTGAGCAGAGCCTGAGCAGTGGGAAAGGGCCAAGATGGAGCACCAGGTGCTCAAGACCAGACACTGATCAACAGCGTCAGGACAGTACCAGAAGGATACAATTCCTTCCATCAGTTTGCCCAGTCCTAGCTCCAGTCACACTTCAGGCCACTCTCTCCTACACATACCCCCCCACTTGATGCTATCAAACAAGGACATCCTCTTCCTTTCTGCAGCCATTGCAATGTACAAGGATAGAATCAAACAGTAATCAGGTTTTTTTTTTTCCCGGGCACTTAGAAGACTAATCCAGGAACCCTTTCATTTAACAACAAAATGTTCCTTTAGCTATATTTGAGAAATGAAACCTGTAGTAATATTGTAAAAACGGTTGGGGAACAAAGATTTTATTTTCAGTCAAAATTTCTTATTTCCACCTGTCTGAACACACACAGTATTCATTCATTCATTCATTCCTTCCTTCCTTCCCATTTTGGCACATATGTAGGATACAAGCATCCCACAGATAAAGAAGGCGGCAAGACACAGCAGGACAAAACAACATCCAGAGCTGGATAGTCTCACTCCCACTAAAACAACAGGACACAAGTTTTTCAGGAAGTCGTTGCTGCAGATGGTTCTTTTTCGGAGATCTAGAGCAAATATTCTTTCATATTCCCACTTTTTAAAACCTAAAACTCAAAGAAACTCCCATACGCGTTTCAGCATCATTAAAGTACTCCAAGCTGACTACTTACCTCCCTAACTACTTTATACT
Source organism: Melanocharis versteri (assembly GCA_013397845.1). Lineage (NCBI taxonomy): Eukaryota > Metazoa > Chordata > Aves > Passeriformes > Melanocharitidae > Melanocharis > Melanocharis versteri. The sequence continues at coordinate 682,385 of VZTG01006287.1, forward strand.
TCTCTCAACATTCACACTGAATGTGTCAAAATGCAATAAACTCATTAAAACCCTAATTTTCTAGGAAGTCTTGATGTCATATGCATAGCTGAAAATAATTTTCTCCTTGCTTTACAAGCTATGGTGCCTTACAGTGGAGAGCATGATTAAATTGGTTTCCTTGATTGCATATAAATGTAGATGGAACAAGAGAGCTGGTTAATTTAAATGCAACATATAAGTAAACTAGTGATTGTTTTTCCTAAGTAGACATGAAATTTCCCACTGCAGAGGAACTTAAGAAATGATCATGAAAGAAAAAACTAAGAAGGAGGGGTTTTCAAAGTCTAGGGCACTGAATTAGATGAGATTATCAGAGATGCACCTCAGCTCAGTGGTTGTGATTACACTTTTAGCCTTTCAGGATCAAACACACCGAACTCATCATTTGGAATGGTCAGATATTTAGCCAATACAAAAACCTGTTGCATCCTAAAAAAACATAAATGCAATGAATAGAAAAAAAAAAGGTGGCTTCATATTTTCTTCAGCTATAAAAAAACCCAACAAATCATTGTGTTTTACTTCTAGACATTTTTGTAGTCAAACTTGCAGGTAGTTACTCAATTCTTCACCTTCAAAATTCCCTTGTATCAAAAGCTACACAGAAGCTTAAAGAGGACAGCTTGTATCTTCAGCTGATATTTATTCAAAGAGAGGAAAGCTGCACGCCTCAGCACCAGACATGTGTCTGAAACTCTATAATGAGCTCTCTGACATGCTACATACAAAATAAACATTCCTCCTTCTGCATCTTTTCCTGAAAAAGTGAAGCACAGAAGGTTCCCACGCTCTCCCTTCCCTTCCCCACCGCTTTTGGTGCGTGGACTAAAAGTGAGGGCTCCACACTGGGCTGGATGGACTTCCGGCCAATCTCCCTCTTGCCACCTTAGTGGGGAGAAAAATAACCAACGTGTTTCCTTCTAGTGATACAAGAACAGCACGTTATCAGCCCAAAATATAAACCTTAAGCTTGTACTTCATTTTGTGGAAAACAGAAATACGCACAGAAACCAAGTGAAGAAATTATCAAAACAGATACCATACCACAAGAAAAGGTATTTTAGCCCTTCCTTTACGTAATCAAAATCAAACCAGTGCTGTTCAGGTACTATTAAACACTACAATAGAACTAATATATAGCATAAAACCCAGCTCCACAATGAACAGTACCCTGCTCAAAATGGCAAAATGGCTACTGGAAAGGCTCAGCACACTGTTTACATTCTCATTTTAAGGAATTATGCTGAAGTTAAGGAACTGCTACTAGTTTGGACTGTTTGAACTTCCAGAGAATCAGACAGCTGCACAAGCTGCTCTAAAAATGACCACATTTGCATAGAGGAAACAGAAATTGCACAAAAATGAGTGCAAATGCAAATAGAGTTTGCTACTTTTTTTAAATGTAGCATCCAAAATTTTTTGCTTAGATACTTCCCAGAAAAATGATTTTCCCCAACTTCACCAGTCACAAGAGATACAAATAAACAGGGAAGACTTTCAGACGAGTGGAATTTGGTATCCCTCAGTTTGTTTTGGACCAGCATGAGGGGTCTAATCCCCCATCTGTCCTGTTTGGGATTATCCTCCTAGAAGAGAAGGCAACATTTTCCCTGAATCAACACAGGAAACTGAGCAGAGGAAGCAGTGCTTTAGAAAAGGTTCCGACCTCAACTTTAAAACCTGGCGGAAGTTTGCTTTCAAATGGTGTTCTTCATGGATTCTGCTGTCCTTCCAGTAAGTATGCAATCTAAAACAGAAGAGTAAGATAGTCCAAAACACCTGAGCTAATTTTTTTGAATGTAACACGTCATGCTATTTCATGCTTGTTTTAATTTTATGAGATACAGATTCCAAATCTCAGGATGAACTTAACACCACACCCACCATTCATGTAAAAGAAACTAAATTCAATTAATGTTCAAAAAAAAAGCTAACTCCAAAAGACACAACCCAGAGCAGCCAGATTGCTTACCCGGGAAAAGCCTGAACAAACAAACCCACTGCGAGGCCAAAAGGCCAGGAAGCTGCGAGAGCCAAGGGCCGCCTGTCAAAAACACACAGATTCCCTCTGGCATTTAGTGATACAAATCTGGTGCAAATCTAAAAGTTACTCCACGAGGAAAAGTGTCACTCCACCTTCACAGTTTCCTGCCACTAACGTGTACATCCCATCCGTCACCTGGCGGGGCCACCCAATGTCCAAATGTGAACACCTTAAACCAAAGATATTCTAAATGGTCCTCAGCACCTGCACAGCAAGCTGGGAGCAGGGGGCCAAGGGAGGCCCACACATCACTTCCTGAGGACTGGTCAGTGTCCCCCTGTCCCCACCACCAGCTGGCTCAGGGCTGGAAGAGTGACCAGGCAACAACAATCCGTGCGTGGGCATCCAGCTCCAAACCCTGGCCAAGGAAGCGCCGGCTGGAAGGATGGCTGGCACAGAGCCAGAGCGCGCGGAGCTCCCCGGGACAGCTCAGCTGCAGCTCCGCCGCGGCAAGGACGGCACGGAGCAGCCAGGGACGGCAGCCAGGGACCCAGAGGGCAGCAGAGACAGCCCTGACTGTGGAAGTTTCAGCCCAGCAGTGTGGTTTGAAAGCACAGGCATCACTGAACCAGGAGGAACGGGAAGGAGTCCCACGGGGAGCCTGGCAAAGGGCGGCACCGGCGTGCCCAGGCGAGGCACCATCGTGCCCAGGCGAGGCACCAGCGTGCCCGGGTGAGGCACCACCGTGCCCGGGTGAGGCACCGGCGTGCGCAGGCGAGGCACCATCGTGCCCGGGTGAGGCACAGGTGTGCCCAGGCGGGGCTCCGGCGTGCCCAGGTGAGGCACCATCGTGCCCAGGCGAGGCACAGGTGTGCCCGGGTGAGGCACCATCGCCCCGGCTGAGGCACAGGTGTGCCCAGGCGGGGCACCGGCGTGCCCAGGTGAGGCACCATCGTGCCCAGGCGGGGCACCGGCGTGCCCAGGCGAGGCTCCGGCGTGCCCAGGCAGGGCACACGCGTGCCCGGGCGAGGCTCCGGCGTGCCCGGGCGAGGCTCCGGCGTGCCTGGGTGAGGCACCATCGTGCCCGGGCGAGGCACCATTGTGCCCGGGTGAGGCACCATCGCCCCGGCTGAGGCACAGGCAGCCCGTGTCCCCAGGGAACGGGCAGGGCTGTGCAGCAGCAACAGGGCCCTCTGCTCCTCCCTCCAGACAGCTCACTAAGCACAGGCAACAGCACAAGTGGACTAAGACAGATGGTGCAAACTCCTCCAAGCAAACTTTTCAGGATCCTCATGAACAAACAGGTTAAGAAAAACAGTCGGGTGCCCCCAGCTACTTTTGGGGAGGGATTTTAAGACAGACATCATATTTTTAACGGGGAGTTGATTCATTTTACACTATCCCAAACTGAAGACGGATTACATCTACAAAACATACCCATTCAAAAATACTAGAAATTGAAGTCCACAGACCAGGGATTCAATATAAAGAATAGTTCTAATTTCAGCAACAAATCTCAACTTGTTAATTTAAATTCTGACTTTGACTACAACTTCTCCACTACTCTCATCAATACACCACATCTATTAATATTAAAATTGCCATGGGAATGGCACCTGTCTAATATATTCAATCCACCAATGAAGAGAAAACACATCAAATGAACTGTGTGTGGGCTTTCAAAATTTGTTTTCATTTTCAAACACTGTTTTGAACATAAAACATTTCAGAATAATACAAGAGTTGAAACTATGTTTCAAAAATTAAACTTCTCAGTCAACAAGAAGAGCCACCTTCAAGTAATGCTGACGGGCAGAAAATATGCATTCACCTCTGACATCAACCAAGTTATCCTGCACCTGGAATTTCTTACCAACACATCATAAATACTTAAAGCACGCAAATGCTTTCACAGGGGTTGACAAGTATTGATTATCTTCACTACCAGGGCAAACGAGGCCTAGGGTTTCTCCAGACTCACTCCCACGGTTGTCAGGACGCAGGCACAGGACAACAGCCCCAGCAGCCCGGGAATGCCAGTGGAGAGGACTCTCCTAACCAACCCAGACTGCTTCTGGTCCGGAGTGACAGATCCAGCAAGGAAAACCAGCACTGCTTTCCAAGGCTTTCTAATGCGGTGGGCTGCAGCCTCCAGGAGACCCAGGCACCTCTTGGATGGGTTTTCTGGTTTGGGGGTTTTTGTCATCCAAGTTGTAAAAATCTCCTATTAGAGGAGGATGGGGGAAAGTCAGAAATAGACCATTATACCAAAATCATTTTAGTTGTTGTTAGCTCATGAATTGCTCATTGGGATTCCTTTTTGGCTGCTTGCCCAGAACAGTTGGAGGAAAAAAACCAAACCAAAACAAAAAAGTAGTCAAGTGAATCCTCAGTGAATCCATGAAGCTCCTGCGGGATGCATTCTCGTTCCAGGGTGCCCCACTCCCAGCAGGCAGAGCCCACCCTCCCGGCTCTCCGGGGCGGATGGGTGCCAGCAGCCAGGCTGGACCTGCCCCCGTGTCCCCCTGCCCAGCCAGGACCAGCGCTCACAGAACACGCTGCACAGGGCCTGGGCAGTCAGCACAGCTTAACCAGAATCAAACTGAGCACCTCCGATTTCAACACAGTAATCTATTAATTCGGAACCTGGTCTCAGTTACCAGTGAAGCAATTACCAACCAAAGCACTGAGATCTGTTAAACCAGCAACNCGTGTCCCCAGGGAACGGGCAGGGCTGTGCAGCAGCAACAGGGCCCTCTGCTCCTCCCTCCAGACAGCTCACTAAGCACAGGCAACAGCACAAGTGGACTAAGACAGATGGTGCAAACTCCTCCAAGCAAACTTTTCAGGATCCTCATGAACAAACAGGTTAAGAAAAACAGTCGGGTGCCCCCAGCTACTTTTGGGGAGGGATTTTAAGACAGACATCATATTTTTAACGGGGAGTTGATTCATTTTACACTATCCCAAACTGAAGACGGATTACATCTACAAAACATACCCATTCAAAAATACTAGAAATTGAAGTCCACAGACCAGGGATTCAATATAAAGAATAGTTCTAATTTCAGCAACAAATCTCAACTTGTTAATTTAAATTCTGACTTTGACTACAACTTCTCCACTACTCTCATCAATACACCACATCTATTAATATTAAAATTGCCATGGGAATGGCACCTGTCTAATATATTCAATCCACCAATGAAGAGAAAACACATCAAATGAACTGTGTGTGGGCTTTCAAAATTTGTTTTCATTTTCAAACACTGTTTTGAACATAAAACATTTCAGAATAATACAAGAGTTGAAACTATGTTTCAAAAATTAAACTTCTCAGTCAACAAGAAGAGCCACCTTCAAGTAATGCTGACGGGCAGAAAATATGCATTCACCTCTGACATCAACCAAGTTATCCTGCACCTGGAATTTCTTACCAACACATCATAAATACTTAAAGCACGCAAATGCTTTCACAGGGGTTGACAAGTATTGATTATCTTCACTACCAGGGCAAACGAGGCCTAGGGTTTCTCCAGACTCACTCCCACGGTTGTCAGGACGCAGGCACAGGACAACAGCCCCAGCAGCCCGGGAATGCCAGTGGAGAGGACTCTCCTCACCAACCCAGACTGCTTCTGGTCCGGGGTGACAGATCCAGCAAGGAAAACCAGCACTGCTTTCCAAGGCTTTCTAATGCGGTGGGCTGCAGCCTCAAGGAGACCCAGGCACCTCTTGGATGGGTTTTCTGGTTTGGGGGTTTTTGTCATCCAAGTTGTAAAAATCTCCTATTAGAGGAGGATGGGGGAAAGTCAGAAATAGACCATTATACCAAAATCATTTTAGTTGTTGTTAGCTCATGAATTGCTCATTGGGATTCCTTTTTGGCTGCTTGCCCAGAACAGTTGGAGGAAAAAAACCAAACCAAAACAAAAAAGTAGTCAAGTGAATCCTCAGTGAATCCATGAAGCTCCTGCGGGATGCATTCTCGTTCCAGGGTGCCCCACTCCCAGCAGGCAGAGCCCACCCTCCCGGCTCTCCGGGGCGGATGGGTGCCAGCAGCCAGGCTGGACCTGCCCCCGTGTCCCCCTGCCCAGCCAGGACCAGCGCTCACAGAACACGCTGCACAGGGCCTGGGCAGTCAGCACAGCTTAACCAGAATCAAACTGAGCACCTCCGATTTCAACACAGTAATCTATTAATTCGGAACCTGGTCTCAGTTACCAGTGAAGCAATTACCAACCAAAGCACTGAGATCTGTTAAACCAGCAACTCGGTTTTATTAACTCAAAAGACCAGTTTCACTGATGACATATCTACCTAGTATTTATAGACAGTCTCTGAACTAATTTATTATGCTTTTGTTCGGAGTTTTCCTCCCTTCAAAATAACACTCCTCAAAACAAAGACAGTAAATTGTTTGTGCTGATTATTGTCTTTTGCGTTTGTACTGAAAAACCCTGTAGAGGCACATGTCTGCTAGATGCCTGAAATAAGAAGCAAAGACAAAAACATACCCATGCCCTGCCCAAAAAACCCAAATAACCAAAGACTCTGTAGTGAAAACCATTCAGAAACAGAACTGGAAAAGGCTGAAGAACATCAAATTTTGGGAGTTAGGTAAGTACTGAGGGTCCTGCCTGCTCAGCACTACACCACCTCACTTCCAACTCTTAACCCTTCAGAAAAAGATCTATAAACCCATGGAACTTCACTCCCTAAAAGATATACATGGAATGTAGGTGTCCCTCTGTCAGATCCAGACTCATCAGCACAGTGAACTGGATTTTTCCAAGGCAGAGCCTACGGTCCATCAGGAGACTTCTTGCATTTTGTTTGAAGTAAAACACTTAACAGTCCAAATAGCACTAACTCAAGCCTCAGCAATAAGATATGACAGCAAAAGGAAAAGCTGGTGAAAGGAATGTGTTAAACAGAGCTTCTTTCAGACTTGGGTGCCTCCGCCAACGTCAAAAATAGATGCCTGTGTCAGATCAGGATCACTGTTTCAATCCTCCCTTGGCAATAGGTGCTTACGTTATCTATTTTGAAAGCAGGACCAGTTCCCCTTCGAAAAGAGAAAGAAAATAATGCTCATTCTTTTGAGAGAGCAGCCTAACAAAGCCCCTGCACACAGCAAGAGAAATTCCCACACACGACTGTCAGCCAGGAGAGAACCAAGGCTCCATCTCTCATCTCCCGAAAGGATGCAATCACCACCAGCCACAGGCACACTCCCCCACCAGAGCTGGAAAATGTGCTAGGATGGAGAAAAAGCTCATGGGATCAGACTGAGAGCAAGCAGAAGCAGCACAAGTTTCTGTAAAAAAGGCACAGCTCTGCCTCCCAGAGCAGCTCACCTACAGAATTCTTTGATCCTACAGGACTGCTCAGGGGGAGACACCTGTGCACACGGACAGCCATCCATGGGGAAAATACACTTCCAAACAGAGGGAAGAACTGCAGGCCACGGTTTCAACCAAGGGACAGTGAGCTGACAATTCCTAGAAAATCCTGAGATTAAGTTAACATATTCCTGTAAATGATCTTTGTAGGCCACATATTTCACTTCCTGCTGAAGGGAAGTCAGGGAGGAAAGCCTGAGCTAGAGAAATAGTCAATTAAGTATATGCAGAACAGGAATATTACTTGGTCAGGCCTATGCATCATGGTCCAGTTATGGCCATCTGAGACAATTCCCAAGCCTGCCTTTGCACTCCCACCCAGCACATCACATACACACTTCAAGTCTTTCTAAGCTACAGCAGAAGCCACCCATGTGGCAATTCTTCTGTCACTCCCGATTACTGTATTCAAAAGTAAAGATGTAAACACAGAGAGTCTAGGATGGTGTTTTCTTGTTAAAACTTAACTGAAAAAACAAGCATTAAGAGAACGAACTTAATTGTTTCTCAGTTGTGTAATGAAAACTCCAAAAATCACCATTTCCCAAGTTTATGCAGAAAACCAGCTTTCACATGGGGGGGTGAACATAATACAATAAAAAACAACAACAACAAAGCCCAACACGAAACCAACCTACAATCCCATGAGACTACAGCAGACATCTTAAACCTCTGGGCTCACTTCAGTTATGAACTTAGGCACATGTGTAGTTCCAGGTCCAGTTAGTGGTGTCTCCCACACAGTCAGGTAAGACTTAAACTCCTTGTTACACCATCGACTGCAGCTTTCCAGCATAAACAAATGTCAGACTTAGTTTTCAGTAACATCCACTGGGAAGAGATGTTTTCAATATGCATTTTAAGATCCATGCTAAAAATTTCTACTAAAATTCGTTAAAGACGTTTAGGAAATCACTTTGAAGAGCTTAGTTACTGCTGAGTCAGTGTAGATCAAGAAACCAGGCAGAAGGCTCCACACAGCTTTATTCCCACCAGCTTAAAATGATTTGTCCGTGGCCTCAAACACTGCAGAAGAAGCTTCTACACCTAGAAAAATGGGAGTAATTCCCATCCTTTGACAGAGAAATAAATGAAAGATGTTCTTCAACACATCTTCTTTCAACAGTTAGGTTCTTCTGAGGAAGCTTTCATTGTCATGAACAAATCACTCCTTAAACAAGACTTGGAAAGACAAGTGGGAATGAGAGCCCAGGTCCACACTACACTATTCAGGCATGACATACCACATGCTCTAACACATTTTATACATATATATATATATATATATATATGACTAAGGGAATAAAGACACTAGATTAATTAGGGATACATTGATCAACTCATACATGGAAAAAGAATCCTAACCTCACACACAAAATGATGGGCTCTGGCCTGATCATCACCCTTGAGGAAGGTGATCTCAGTGCTACAACTGACTTGTTTTGCTGAACATCAGCCTGATGCTGAATGGCAGAGTCAAAATAATAGATCTGGAAGGGAACAGCCGTGTTGGAAAAGCCAGAAACATACTTATGCCACTGCATAAATCTATGGTTTACCCACACTTCAAATTTAGTGTGCAGTTCTGGCCTCTTATCACCCTTCCTTACAGAGGGGCTCACTTGGGTTACTGAACAGTCTGACCACAGGCTCAGGAAACCCCAGATGCAACAAGTTGTTGAGGCCAGTTCTAAATTAGTACTGCCCACAAATTCAGCCTATTCTTGCCTTTCCCTAGATATCCATTTATAACCTCCACGGGATAAAGGAGGTTGAGGTGGATCAGTTTTGAAGCCTGAATCAGCCACTTTTACCTCGTCACTCTCTCCACCCCAGCAACCACCGAAAGCAGTGGAACAGTCACAACGACAAAAGTGCCACAAGGACACACTGTTTACAACTCCTCTGCAAACAGAAACATTTCCTCATCCCAGCTCAGCTGTTCCCTTTCAGGCTTGCAGCCCTTCTGCCGCTCCTGCAAACACAGATCCCACATTTCCTAAAAGCCCTGAGACTCGCACTTCCCAGCACACACACATTTGAATTTCCCCACTGAAATAAACATTTCTAAGCCAAACTGTTTTAAGAGTTTGTGAGGCTGTACAACTTTAAAAAACCCAAACTCAGAGTAACTTCAGTAGGCATTTTAATTATTTTAGTAGTGTTAGATAAAAGTAGTATTTCAAGGCACAGAAAATTATAGATCATCTACACATTTAAAGCTCTTCTATGAAGAAGGAGGTTCTGAGTACTAGAAACATGAGACAGATTATGTACAGCAAATCCTGTAAAGCCTGTATGTGATTTTTTTTTGCCTGTTTGCAGCAAGGATGATGAAAGCTTTCAAAACATTTGGAGTAACTCAACACCAACAATCTTTCCTTACCCAAATTACTATGCTGCTCCTGAATTCTCAACACTTGCCACAAAATTAATCTACAACATTCTTCATACCAGACTACATCAAAACAAAGAAAAAAACCTGCAAATGCATTTTCTTAGCTGCATTAAATGTACTAATCCTAACCCCCTTGTATAAATGAAGTGGCGACTATTAGCATGCATTTCCACATGTAAACTACCCTTTTTTCATTTAAGAACTATTACCATAACACTCCTTTGTGACTGAAATGAAAATCTAATCCAATATTTACTAATATTTATTCTCTTCAGCACAGAGTAGGAGCTTTATCTTAATGGTCTCCCAACTCATTCATTGAAAGTCTCCTACTCGAAAAGTACTAAGTACTCTGAAATGACATTAATTTCTTTTCCAAAAACAGGAAAGAGGAGTCCACATCAGAAAAACTGACATCAACACATCCCCTCAGTGCCACAGGACAGTTGCAGCCACGGGGTTTTTGCTGCCTGTGCACACAGATTCTGTCTCCACAGCACAGCTCCTGTCCCAGGAACAGCCTTTCCAAATGCTTTATGGGCTCACTGTATTTGAGCAGCAGTAAATTCATCACTGAACAGCTGGAGTTTTGCCCAGGAAAACAAACTATATTCTACACTGAAGAGAGGGACATGATGATTACGCCTTTCATATCCCTCTCATGTTGAAAATTATGGAATTACCAGAAAACTGTAATCATGAAAATGTTAAACTGAGGAGAAGGTATTTTTACAGCAAATGAACATAATTATGTTTACCATATTTGGGCCCAAAGCTGGCTGGCAATTCAGTCTGTATATAGACAGCAGTATCTGATTCACTGTCACAGGATATGAATAAACCAGAGCAATCCAGTGTGAATTACAGTCTCCCTCCCATAACAAAACCAAACAGTAGTGTGTACATAATACTGTAAAAGCATAATACTACTGTAAATAGCAATTCCATAAATAGTAGTAGCTGAGTAGTTTTCACTTTAATTCTAAAAATCATTCTTGAACTAGACCTCTGTAACAGAAGACTTTTGGAACTGCCAAAATGCTTTATTTCTAACAAATCTATGGTTTGTAATATATTATCTTATGTAGAACTAATCTCTGTAGCTGATGAAGGAACAGTGGTGACAAGTAATTTGAGATGATAAAGATTAGCGAAGTAGAAGCAGTAGCATGCATACTTCATAACCTTTCCTCATTTTTTCTGATCAAAAAAGCTGCTTGTGTGTCCTGGGCACAGAATTCACCTCCTCATTAAGGCCAGAATTTTAAAAGCTTAATTATAGATGAGATTTTTAAAATAGCCCTAACTCATCGTGCATAGCTGGGGCCAAAATAGGATTAGTTGTAAGATCAAATATAGCATCCTTCCAGTGTATAAATCTCTAACACAAATCAAAAGGAAAAGACAAAGCCCAAACTTGCCGCCTGTAACATCTCCCCCTCCAAGACCACCCAAAGCTTAGTGCTTATCTAGTTGTTCTGCCAGCTTTACACAGCCGACAACTGAAAAAATCCTTCCCCGAGCTGCTCGATCTTCTGCAAATGCTGTTAACAACTGGTTCAGACACAAGCACTGGGGACAAAGGGATCCTCCTCCTGCCTTGTCCCCACCGCCCCAGCCAAGGCCACAACGGCAGCAGCTCCCATCGCTGAGACTCCAGATTCCAGCGCCCTCCGTTAGCTGCTCCAGTAATCCCACCTGCTATTTCAGTCCACACAATAATTTGCTGCCTTTCATCCACACAACGTAAATGCCAAAAAAAGCCACAGGTCAACTCAACATCAAAAAGCTGCAGGCTGAGGAACTCCGCAGCAGCCCTGGGTCTCCTCCATCCACTCCTTACACAGACAAATCTGTAAGAAATTTCTGTCTTCAAAAGCAAGCAGTTGCTTAGGGTTCATATTTTATATGCTCTTCCTATGAAGACTAGCTTGACTGAAGTTATTTTCCTTTTATTAAGAAAAGCAAGTATCTTAATATTTTAACAATTGTTTTGCTGCTTCTTCCAAAACAGAGTTAACATTCTTAATAATGAAGTTTCATTTCTTTCAATACAAATAAATTTACACATCTGGAAAATAAATCTGGTGTAGATGCTACCAAGGAGTATAAATAACTTCCCCCAAGAGCTCCTTGCTAACTAATGCATACACGGATTCTGCTGGTGCTCTCCTCCCCCCCAGCTCTAAGCTGCTGCATTAACTATACAGCAGGGAAAGGCACACAGCAGTCAGACTGATGTGCACAGAAATACTGATGGGGTATGGCAAAGGGAATGAGATTTTTTTCCTTTAAAAAAACTGCCATGTTCTTAGGTTGAAAATTATTCACCAAAGAACTCTCGAATATTTCCCGATAAAATCATCAGTTGTTAAATAATTACCAATCCTAATCTACAACATATAAAACACAGTCACACCACTTTATCATGCCCTGAAATTAAAAGTACTGATAGTTTTATATAAACAACTAAGCCCTCAATCATGGGCATGATTTGTCACCAGGTTATGTGCCAAATATTTCTGCACTGAGTTGTGCAAGAACTCTTTCGTGCAGCAGAGGATACAATGGAATATTTATGCTGGTATAATGCATTTTGAAAGAGGAACAAATGTAATGTTTTAATGCATAAAACAAATTAATACGATGGGATTGATCTATTCAGTAGAAATACAACATCCAGAGGCAAACCTGGAGACTTAAACTTCCATTATTTGTTAGATCTTTCTGAAAGCTCAGGTGTGTTTCCCCTGAAGCACCAAGTCCCAACAGCGGCACACACACAAGTGGAAGATCCCAAGCCCACACCTAACCAAGTACATGCTATGGCATCTCTCCACACTCCTAAAAGAGCTGAATTTTGTTCATAAACTAAGATTGGAGAGAAACATTTAAAATTTTAAGTGGCATCTTCTGATGTGTCAAATATACTTAAAATTTACTCGCAACACGAAAGACTAGGCTTCAATTAAATGATATTTAGGTGACTTGAGCTATGCTGACATTCCTTCCCAGCAGCTTTTATTGACAGAGGGTTTTTCTGCTGCACTCACTGTGACACAGTCAAGTTCTGCCAGCCATGAGACGTTGCAAAGATGCCAAATACATTTAAGCAATGTCTCAATACCAGCTGATGTGTCTGCCACGGATCTGGCCAGGCCCCTTCCCAATCCATTTCCCCAGGATCAGGTTCAGAGAAAGCGACCTTCTCAGCACCGGGAGGGTTTGTGCTGGTGCCAGGACCCCCCCTCTGGTACCAAGCACTGCCCATGACTAATCTGGCACCAGCCAGGAGAAGGCTACAATGCACAACGCTCAGCATCAGGGCAACGCCTGGCAATTCCTATTGTGTGTATTACTACAAACTCCCCCAGGCACCATTTTTAGCCACTGCTGGATTTCCTCCCTTCTCCCCTCCCCCAGCCAGGCTCCAAACCTTGAAGTAACCTTGTTCTGTTCCCCCCCCAGAGACAGCTCCATGCCTGAAACATAACCTCTAATCTTATTTTCTATTTCTAGCATACAATTCACGACCCTTATCCCAATTTTTTAAATTAAATATCCTCCACATTGCACACTCTGCTTCCGACAGTCAGGACAGCGCATGGAGTACGTCAGAATTTATAGCCATATGTTTCTTGTTGAGGACAATTTAACATTACTTTTAAGAGCATTAGAAACAATGTATTTACACAATATAGGTTTAAAGCTCTCTCTGAGAAAGATTTTCAGTACTACTGTCAGTACTCCGCTGCAATGAAACAGCTTAATTTGTCGGAAGGTTTATCTAAAGACCTCAAAATACAACAGATCTGCACTTCAGGGCAGTTTGCAATGCAGAGCATTAACTTCCAGCAATTACTCATACTTGAGAGACTATCTGTGGACATCAAGCTCAAGTCTTACAAATCACAGAGGGTTGTTACAAAGCAAATCTCATCTGACACCAGCTATTTATGAGAACTTTGCTGAAACTTGTTTGGGTTTTTGCAATGACAAAGTATGTTGTTTGTTTGCCATTGATTCTGTAACATTTGTTACACAAAGCCAATCAAAAGTGGCCTACTGGACCAGACACCCACCTAGGCCACAATGGCAGTGGTCAAGATCTCCACTTTTAATTAATGACCACTACCCAGAACCCTCTTTCATATTTTTACCAATTATACCCGATTTGTACAGTTGCTAGGGCAAATGTTTTCCCATGAACAAATTCTCCCACAAAAGCACTTTGATACAGAACAGCTCCCAGAGGAATGAAAAAAGGTTCTTCTGTCTCAGAAGTGCTGAAAAACAAGAAGTTTCCAGGACGCATCCCAAGCCTGGAGGTTGCAGCCTGACATGGCCAGGCCCTCTTGGAGCTGCCAAGAGGTACAAGCACGTCTGGGTTTTCACCAGCCACTCTGAGCACTCCTCTGCCTACCCAAAATGAGCGATTTCAGCCCCAGAAAAACCCTCAGGAGCGGGAGGGAGCGCTGGGCATGGCTGAGCTGGGCACATGCCCACCCTGCACAGAGGGGCCGACCTGGTCCCTGCCCCTTAGGGAACATCCTCACTGAAACTGAAGGGAAAAAGGGAATTCCCACACCCCAAAATAGGTAACACACCAAAACAGAAGCAAGCCTTTCAAAACAAGGCCAACTATATTGATATGACTTGATTAATCAGAGAATTAGCCAGCCTAGGATGCTACCAGCAAAGAAATTGCCACTAGTACTTCACAAAATTACTTTCCGAATTATATTTTAGACATAACCAGTTACAGGACAACTTGACCACAGAAGCAAAATTAAGGAAGATGAACGATCCTTGAACCATGACACTAGGTGTTATGACACAATTTGCTAATTTTTTTTAGATGTACACCTTATCAATGTGCCTGACAATCGGTACGGGTTGTTTCACACTGGTTTGCACAGGCAGTTCTAGTAAACACCATCAGTTTGTTCTCCTTCTCTCTCCCACTCCTTCAGCTTCCATCCTATTCTCAGCAGGGCATCATTTGAATTTCTTACCAGTTCCACACAAATTGAAGAGTGCAAGTGGGAGGACAGCCTCCAGCAATTAAGAATAGAAGTAGATAAGTGAACACATACCAGACTAGAGAAAACCAAGTGTGAGAACTTTTTAAGGTAACAGAGCTGGATTTTGGAACGGACTGAAAAACAACACATAAATTGTGAAGTCAAGAGTCACCTCATTAACATATTTATCCATCAGTGGATATCGTGAAACAAAAGTTATCAATGGCAGGAGCAGGGTACCCAGGAGAGCCCATGACATTCATTCCTAGATGACTCCTGGGGGATAACAATACTTGCTTTCCTTTAAAAAAAAAAATCTATAAAATTACATTGTCAACGAAAAGAAATGCAAGTCAGGACTGCCTCATCCCTCAGCAAAAACATGATGTTATAAACCCGTATTTCGAATGGCAACTTCATTGAGTCTTAAGGGTCAACATCTGAAAACTTCTCTACCCCACCTCAAAATGAGGACTCGAAGCATCTTAAAAAACCTCACTGAGATTCTCATGTCAATGAACGACAGCCACAAAAATTTATCATGCCACTAGGAAAATATGTGAAAATATGTTTTCAAAAGGATACTGTTAGTCAAATGGAAAAAAGAGTATAACAACATCGCTGTCCAATAACCCAGCTATTTCAAAATATTGAATTAATTACGCATTTTACGGACAACAGAGTAATAAAATGCATAATTAAAGAACTAACATAATATTGCTTGTCAATGTAAATTCAAGTTAATTTTGCCACAGTCTCTGCCTTTACTATGAAAGGTACTGAAGCAATTCCAAGTCCTCACTGAGGACAGCATTAAAGTCTTTAATTTTTCAGCACTGTTTCCACTCCCATCTCTCATAAACTTGTGGGAACACAGAATAGGTGGTTTTAGTTACGCTAAGAATATTCTTCATTAGTAATAAAGAATGAAACCCAAGTTGTACCAGAGTGAATCCATACGTGACACCATTTTAAAATCATGACTTCACAGGGAAAGGGCTCCTGGAGCACAGTCATTGATGCAGGCTGGAGCTGCATGCTGATCTGTGCCTTCATTTCCAATAAAGCATGCAATGCACATTTGACTAAGTCAAAACAACCCTTTCAACACACAATCATTTATAGGAAGCATTCAAATCACTAATGAGCACATGAAAAGCTTTTAAGCTCACTGAAAATTTACTGATTTTTTTTAATTTTCTGAAAGGACATCTGTGAACAATTTTTTGAAAAATAAGCCTTTCACTCGGAGCACTCCAGCATCACCAGGTCAGTGCTGTTATCACTGCTGTCCGGACCAGAGCGGGGTGAAGTGGACACTGAGCACTTGAGTGCCTGATGGCTTTCTTTGATATTCAACAACACAGTCATTAAAACAGTGTTTAAAAATTAATTTAACAATTCAATTTAAACTAGTAAGTACATTAATATGGTCTACAAGGATACCAGCGTGATCTGGTAAACGCTGTGTTAGACACTGTGCCTTGTGACTCTGCTACCTGCCACGAACACACCTGGCTGTGCTCACAGAGCTTCCCTGCCAGGGCAGCCTGCAGCCTGCTGGGAGGACACTGCAAACCCAGCCCCTCCATGAAACACAGCAGGAATCTTCATCTGAACACAGATCTCAGCTAAGACATTCCCACATATTCACTGTTTCCAAGTCCCTCCAGCCACAGTGGAACCATCGCACAGCAGTTACGGCTCAGCCAGGCTGATTTTGGACAAAACTCAATGCCCACTGCTCCTCCATAATCAATATTATGGAAACAACTTCCACAATGGCTCTGGAGAAGGTAAGTGAAATTATTATTTAGGAAAAAATGTCTCCTTGCATCTGCTTTAAGATAAGCAGCACAGTAACAGAGCCCAGGGAAGAATGAAGTGGCTGGAAGAACCCTGCTGCTAGACCTCGACATCTAAGGCTCGAACTTCCACTGCAGTTCTTTATCATGTTCTCTATTTAATGATAATGCCCCTTCTTCCACATTTTTCCCCATTAGGCAGGCTCTGACAAAAACCTGAACTTGTGTGTCCTGTGCCCCTGAATTACTGATGGCAGCAGAAAGTGCCAATGGCTACAGCACAACCAAACAAAACAGCAAATGCTTCTGCAGGAGGATTTCCATCCACTCCTGTTCTCCACACTGCTAGACAGGAGAAAACAGGGAACTGTGCTCCTACTCTACCAACACTCCTTCCTGCTACAGCTCTGCAAGGATTTTGCTCTGCTTTTAGAATTATTCTGCTAGGCAATTACAGTATCTATATTCAAGTCCACAATACGTATCTGTAGAAACCTCTCAGGGAACACTACAATGCATGAACACAGGCATGCTACGTTTGTTTTCTGCGTTTCTATTATAACATGAAGTTTGTAGCTTCCTGCAAATTTTGAACACTAAAAACATATCCTGCTTTCTTGATTCCAATTCAACAACACTGGTATATTTTCAATTTTTTTTCCCTACTTTTAGATTAACTCCAGCCAGCTTAAAACTGCACAGTATTAGACAAGCATCCATACTACACACTGAGGTATTTATAGATCTGGTTTTATCCACAGCAATACAAAATATGGATTTCCTGCATGTACCTAACAGTGCCTGTTACGTGCACACTACACGATGCATGTTCTCCCTGCTGAGGGAGTTACATTTCATTGAGACATTTTCTCAAAATTTCAAGCCTAGAAATAAATAAAATAATTACCTTCCTTCAAAGCATCCAGTAACACTATGCAGCTGGAGCAGGCCATACCACTTTGTACATTTATTTTATTAGGAACAACGTGTTCTAAAGACAGAACTGGGACTAACCACAATCAGAGTACTACTGGATACATCAAGGGGTTTTATCCTCTACTACCATTTGTGCATTTACATGAAGCAAGGAGAGTTTAAGCAGTGCTTTAGCTGCCTCAGGGACACTAACTCGCACCAAACTGAGTAACAACAGGAAATCTTTTGCATTTTCAGCATGGCAGATTCCTCTCCCCATCTTCCAGCTAACATTCCAATCCTCACACATACAGTCAGGAGAGTTTTAAACAGGAATTACAGTCTAAAGCAGAAAAGAAAAGAAAAAGTAAGAACAAAAATAATCCCAGGGGAAAAGGAGAGTGACTGGATTCAGCAGCATAAAAAAAATGAGACGATTCTGTGCCTGGCAATGAAACTGATGGGTTTTTTTACAGCATATCAATATAACAATATTCAAAACTAAGATGAAACTATATTTTAGGGCTCTCAAATGCTATTAGTGAGGCATCCTGGTGCTTTCTGAGTTGCTGCATGCCTACCAGCAAATCATTTTAAACATCAGAATTACTTGTAAAATGGAACCTTAGCTCCTCTTACAGCTAAAGTTTTATTCTCCATCTGAAACAGAAAATAATTCCATAGACTGCTTTTCATATTTTTCAGGTGATTACGTTGGCATTTCTTAGCCTCTGAAGTTGAATCACTCTGTTCAGGAGCCATTTCTTTGTCCACACTTTTGTCAAAACAATGGATTTTTATTTGCCAGAACTGACACTTATTTACTACTAACAAAAACTATTTCAACGTTCTATTAAGCGGTCTCTACTAGTAAGCACCTAGAAGATAACTACTCAAGAAAAAGCATCAATGAAAAAATGTTGTGGCATTGAGGTTTTCACCACATACCAATGTTATAAATACCTGACTATCTTATCCTGAATTCACAGAACGGTTTGGGTTGGAAGGGACCTTAAAGCCCATCTCATCCCACCCCATGCCACGGGCAGGGACACCTTCCAGTATCCCAGGTTACTCCAAATACCCTTCTCACCTGGCCTTGGGCACTGCTAGGGATCCAGGGGCAGCCACAGCTTCCCTGGGCACCCTGTGCCAGGGCCTCACCACCCTCACAGAGGAGAATTTCTACCCAATATTTAAATTAATCTACTCTCCCTTAGCAAAGGCCATTCTCCCTTGTCATATCACTACACGCCTTGTGAAAAGTGACAGATTTAAGCTCGTTATTCATAAAGGAAAGGGGTTTTTACCTAATATTTGTAATTCTAAAAGATTACATTGAGTAGTCTCAATTACTTATTGAGTTCATGACTATGAGCAGTTACTTTACTGTGTTTTTTACTACAGTCTTCTTGTATTTAACAAAACCCAACATTCTGAACAAAGAAAAGAAAACAAACAAAAAAGGAGAGGCACTCCAGTGTAAGTGCAAGTAAACCACAAGGACCTGCCACACAACCTTCAGCTCACCACCAACCCAGGCTGAGGCAGCATCTTCCCTATTTCCATAACCAGCAATTTTAGGAAAAAAAGTCATTTCACCAGTGAAAACAAAAAACAATTCTTCCCTTCACATCAACTACAAAGCATCACTTTTGAAGTACTGCTCCTTAAAATGCTGGTTCTTACCAAAGAGATACACAACATCTTACCTGCTGTGCTGGAACACCCAACAGTTAAGACAAGGGTATCTTACACCTGAGGACACACACTGATATATGTAAGTCAATTTGTCAAGTGTTTCCCTCCTATGAGGGTTATTCTACAGCTGCAATCACCATTCCCTGCTTTTTTTCAGAATATATTAAGTGGGTCCTCTGAGAGCACCAGGTTTGCACTGTTTCAGACAGAAAGCCACCATCCTTTGGCCAAAACACGACCTGCCTGTGACAGTGCAAGGTCAGGGAAAGCCAATGAACTACAGCACTTAGGTCAATGGTGAGATGTGAAAGAAGAAATTTAAAAAACCCCTCGACACAAACCCTTAGCAACAGCTAAATAAGGGATTTTAAGTCCACTAAGGCAACAGTGCTTTGAGGCACGATGAGGTTTTTCACATGCTACCGAGCACAATAATCAATATTCACACACAGCTACTTGCATTTTTGCCTCAAGTCTACTGCTCCAAGTTATACCAGTTTAACTTTGCTCACATTAGAATTCATTTTAGAGAAAAATATTTAGCATAGACACAGCATGCAAGATGCCCTGCATTCATATTATAATTTATTCTTCAACACACTGAACATCTGAATCAAAACACAGTACACCTTCCTAGGAACACTCGTGATTATGAGG
Source organism: Melanocharis versteri (assembly GCA_013397845.1). Classification (NCBI taxonomy): domain Eukaryota; kingdom Metazoa; phylum Chordata; class Aves; order Passeriformes; family Melanocharitidae; genus Melanocharis; species Melanocharis versteri. Next base: position 702,316 of record VZTG01006287.1, read on the forward strand.
ACTGGATCATTTACAGAGCTTTCAGTTAAAAGAAAAAGGAGCATTACTATGTAGTGTAGAAAATTTCGTAAACTATACTTACCTTTGTTTTTCTTGATCTTTCATTTCATGTGCAGTGAAATACAATCAACACAGCAGAGAGAAGAAATGCTCCGGATCAGAATATATCAAATAGCATATGCAAAGAAGACACAATATATTATTTCCCTGAAACCACAAGAATTTTTGGAAAGAAGCTGCCTCATCTGTCCTAAACAATTTCAGAACAAAATACAGATACAACTTTGTAGCAGAAAGCAACTGACTGAAATACTTTGATATTCTCCTGATTCAGAATGTGACTTAAAATACCAGTAACAACATATTACATCAGACAGAGAAAAGCACCCACTGGCTGCAATGTGAAGCTGAAAAAAAGCCCATAAAAATGTGAATGTCTCAGGAAAAAGAACAAATGACAACACTAAGCCAAATGTTGTCAGTCATATAAAACCAGCAGCAGTCTTCATCTCTCACACTGCACAAAGTTGAGGGCCATGAAGGCCTTTCAAGTGAAACAAAGCAAAAGATGCTGAAACACAAGAGAAGGCAGTCTAGACAGATATTTTCCATCAATAATCCACCTAAGTGCAAGGGAATAATGAATAAGAGGGTAAAGATAGAGGAACTCGAAGAACAGCAACATGCCAACCTACAGACACGTCCTCAGAAACAGACCTGAGAAGTTTAGTTTAAAAATCACTGCAAATTGCCACAACCCCCCCAACAATGCAATGCACAAGCAACAAACTGTGCAGCTGCTTAAGAACAAACCAAATTTATATATTGTACCTGTAGGGCCAGAGGAGCTCCTCAGCCCTGCCCTCTGCTACCCTGAGCCACAGCACTTCCCACACCTCGTGTTCATCCAACACATCTGAACAAACACCCCCTTCAGAAAGGAGCCCAGATACACAGCACCAACCTGGCACCTGCTGACACCTGAACGACAGCTCCTGGCACCTGGCAGGGACCTGGTGATCCCTGCAATATGGAAAAGGAGGGCACACACCACAGCTCTCATCTTCCAACCCACGGTCAGGAGAAGCACAAGTACAAACCATGGTCTGTTACTCATTTGTCTGACTGTATCAGACAATGCCAATCAAACCTCCTACAACCCAACCATTCCAGAAACTAAGATGGAAAAAAAACCCCAAACAAGCTCTTTTCCTACTGCGTCTTCAAATGAAGAAAATGCACTTTACCCAAAAAACATTTCCTTAAATCTTGTGTGTCAACTACAGATTTAATCTATCATACCAATTCATCACCACAAAAATGTAACATTCCTATGCAAAAACAAAAAATGTATCATTAGTGGTTTTCAACAGATTTCATATCCAGAAACATCTGCAGAGCAATGGATTCACTTAACCAGACCAGGATCTTTTCTAACCACTAAACCAAGCAACAAATTTACTTCAAAATAGCACAGGTCAGATATACCACTTTTCCACACAGATACAGCTCTAAGTGCACTTGACCAGACACTGCCAAACCAGACTGTACACTGTCCCACGACCCAGCATTTGGTCTTAAAACTGAAATAGTCATTTATGTGAAAGACAACACTTAAATTAGGCTTGATAACTCGGATCTGTAGAATACCTTTGCTAAGAAGAAGGTGTGAACAAGCCTGTGTTAAATTCATAGCCAAATTTTATATCCAATTTTCTAATTACCAAAGTTATTTTGTAATACCTGCCTAAAACTTTACAATGTTTGCTCCTCTTTGGACCTGGAATGAGGTCAAAGTGCCAAACTCAACATCACAATCTGCTGCCCTGGAAATTATTGCAATGTTTAGACAAAGAAGTTTATTATGAGATCTAATAGGATTGCTCAAAAAAATGTTTTCATTCTCCTTCTGAAAGCAATACAAGACAGACAGAAAGACTCTTTTGAGTAAGGACTTTTCCAACATTTTAATACAGAACCAAGCATATTCCCAAAAGCAGAATGCTGCTTTAACATACTCTATTTTTCATGGTTTGGTTCATAATAGCTGGGATTTCCTTCCAGGACTCCATACAATTTTCATCAGCATGAAACAAAAATAAGCCACAGAATTAAAAGTTCATGTACACTTGCATTATTCTAGGAAATTTAGATTTTAGTTGACCTACCCTGCTCTTCTATACATAAACTTCAGCAATTTCTCTTCAAAAACAGCCAAAACAAGTGTAATACTAGCAAAGCATTAACCTTGTTTCTATCAGAAGATGTGCATCTATTTACACTGGTAGAAAGACAGTTTATTTGTACTGCACTGTGAGTCACTAAAGCATGCCCAGTCTGCTCTCTGTACGTAAAGCACGTCCATGTCCCACTCACACCTCTGCTCTCCTGCCAACAACAGCAGTCTTGCTTTCATCTGCACCACGCACAACTGAACTTGTAAAACAAAATTCTGGTCCTTACCAAGTTTCTTCGTTCTCTTTTGTTTATTTAGTAAATGAAAGGTTTTCGTTTTTCCTAAAGAATACATGCATATTTAGCAGAAGACCTATCTTCCATCATCATATTAAAGTTCTGATTGCATCACTTGCTTGTAAATGCTCATCTCATACAGCAAAAAGGGTTGATCTTATTACCTTATTATTTAAATGTTTGCAAGCTGTGTTGCCCAGCCGAAAAACCACAAATACCTAACTATGTCTTTGGTAAGAGGCTAAATAAAGTTTATTCTGCAGCTCTGAAACACGCACTGATGAAGCAGGATTCTGTAACAATGTCTTTGCAGAGTTTTAGTTAACACCATTCTGCACCACCTGGCCTGAACTCCTGCTTGGACCAAGAACTGCAGACCACTCAACACAAGCAGCATTGCTTCTCTCCCCTCCCACCAAACATCTCCTCTCCTCAGGATCTTTCCATCTTTTTCAAAACACAGGGGCCTCTAACAAATGATGAACACCTGCATTCATTTTTACCTGCATTAGATAAACATGGTTTCTTCTGAGCGTTTGGAGATGACAAATTCATCCTACACTGAACACAGAGAACTGGAAGAATGACATTTTCAGGTACCCTCTTCCTCCTTGTATTCTTCCTCCTTCCACATAATACCATCTGGTGCAAGACTTGCAAATAGCATTCTGAGAAACATTTTGAAATACTCACCAGCAAGAGGTCACTTTCCTCAAATCTTTTGGAGTCTGGCAGAGAATTACATTTACCCACTGTGATCCTACCCTGTGATTCCCCAGTCTCTTACTGCACCTGTGAGGAGGCAGACACAAGAAGAGTCTTTCAAGAAGAAGAGTGTTTCTCTGTGTGTCCTTCCGAGTCAATACAGCTCTCTCTGCTTTTCAGCATTTTTGTGACATGATCACATAAAAAAAATATCTGGCTTCTTCAGGATGAGACTGTCAGCTTCAAATATTTTTTAGGAACTTTTAAAAATATTACCTTGTAGTTAGGCTCCTAGCAAGCAATATTTAAAAGATCTCCAGATTTTCGTGGAATGTGAGCTGTAGACATTCAGGTGCTTTATCTTTCTCCAGGGAAGTTCTTGTGCTTGGACTCAAACTGTCCCCAGGTACACAGCCAACTTCTGTAATATGTACAGAAGAGCAGGAAGTTCAGCTTTCATTAAAAAATACCTAGGAACGTTGCCCTGAATATCCTGGTATGAGAGATCATGCGGACACGCTTCAAAGGATCTAATTTTACCCCAGTAAATCCAGAGGAATTCCCAACACCATCCAGAAACTCACAAACATACCAGTTATGACAGTCAGGTAATCTACTTGGGAAACTAAAAACACCCGGTTACTGACAGGATTAGAGAGAAATTTCCCTGGTAGACAAGCCTCACATGAATGAATCACACTAGAGATGCCTGTGGAGAAGTGGAAAAAAGGCCCACCACGGTCCCTTCTTCCTGCTCTTCTCCCACCCTCTCCTCTCCAACTCATTCTATACACCGCTTTAGAGTTCCCAAAATATGTTAAAATAAAGCATTAAAGAAACAAAGTTCAATATTACTATTTCTATCAAGGAAAAAAAAAAACTTTCTCTTACATTCAGAAGCTGTTTAGGTTGAGGAGATTTATCCTGTTCCCAGATTGCAGAGTACACGACACAGAGCCCGAGGAACTTTCTATAATTGGACAGTACCATTTAAATGTCAACTTTGAGTACACAACTAAACAAGAGTCACACCTAAAATACTGTTATTAAACAGCCAGTTGACATGCTCCCTTACAGCATTCTAACCAGCACATAGGTAGTGTCATGAAAGAACAAAAATAGATTATCTCAGCCTGAGGAGTGACCGACAGGGTGGTGGAAGAACTTTCCTGTTGAAATTTTCCAAAGAATCTGTCTTTTGCAATGCTGTTGTACAGAAATGCTTATCAGAAAACATTAGTGCCTGACAAGTACCCCACTGTAATATGACTTGATAAACCACAACAGAGTCCTGTTGACCCCAAACCCCCAACCACTTGACAAAGCACAAAACTGTCAAGAAAGCCAGCAACTAAAGATCACAAAGGAGGAACAATGAAAATCTAGCTAGCCTAAACCAGAAAATACTGATCAGCTATTTCAGGGAGAAAACATTACTAAAAACATAAGCCAGAATTGGTCACAATTTAGGGAGGTATTGTAAAGATGTTTCCTAAAGCATTATTTTATCTGATGTGACCCTAACAGTAAAACATGTGCAGTTACCCTACAGCAAAAATCTTTTTTAAGTTTTCGGTTTGGTTTTTAGCTAATACAGCAAAAATTCTATCTACCAGTGCTATCGTGTTCTCCTACGAGAGCTTTCCTCAGAAGGAAGAATATTTACTTCCTTAGTGAAAATGGTTCTTCAACGCCAAGTCCTAGAATATCACACTTCCAACTTGAGCTGGATAAGCTGCCGTATGTTATCACCAGACTGAACCCAATTTGCCACCGATGGAATGCAGTATCACAGCTGGGAAAATGCCTGACATGCTGCACAGCCTCTCAAAGATGCCTGAAAGCCTCGCAGAGCCTCAGCTACTCCCACCTCAGACCCACCCGTACACTCACAGCCATCCCAGGACTCCCCCAGCCGTACCTGCAGTCCTTTGCATTCCCCTTTTCAGCCCCTTTCTTTCACTCTTCAAAGCTTGACCAGCATTTCTAAACCTTCTATTCTGCTTTTTCTCACACACACTCACTCCTTTTCCTTTTACTCCAAAGCTGCTCCAGCCTGGATCCCTGGAAGTTGGTTTGCCTCATGCAAAGCTCGTGACCCTAACAGAATCACACAGATCAATTCCCCAGAATTTATCTTAAGTAACCAACACACTAATCTTCATTAATTACAGCAGGGTAAAACAAGATTGATATTCCAAGACCACAGTTCTCAAAACAATTTGTCTTGTCACATCAGAGCTCTTCAAAGTGCAACACACCTCATTAACACCAACATTATCATTCCAAAGTTTCACTTTTAAAAAAAATCTCTTTTTTTCTCCCTGTTTTAATCACTGTTTCGATAAAATTCAAGGACTGGACTAAACCAGTTTATCCACAGAACACTACAAGACTGCAATTCCATCAGACCAAATTGGTAATTAACCTGCAAAGCAGTATCTGTGAATGGAATGTGTCCTATTCCCCTACACACAACTTAAGGGCTTCTCTGATGGCTGATAGGACAAATGCCTAAACAGCTCCTGATGTAGAATTGTCTTGAGGCACATAAAGAGCAAAAGAGAAGAAACACAAAGCCACAAAGCCAGAGGTGCAACAAACACAACTTTAAACTTCTTCTTAGTGAGTTTGGAACCCATCCTTAACATTTTCTACTTAATTTTTAAAAATACTTTTTCATCCTACTAGCCAAAATTTCAGATTTTACAGGTATCAAGACACAGCACCTCCTATGGTTGAGATCCACAATCCCCATTAAGTTTCCAGCACACACAAAATCCAAAGAGAACCCGGAATGTGCCATGGCCCAGGAGCATGGGATTGCCTGCAGCAGATCACCATCACTTGCTGCCCAAAGGCCTGGGAAGGGTATCCAGACACATCACCAAGTTCTAGGAGGACCAGAGCAATCACAACACAGATTTTTGTCACACACAGCAGCGCCAGTTGCCCCTGGAGCCAGCCCCAGCACAATGAGGAGGTCATCCATGCTGCTGGAAATGTCATCTTTCATGTATGATATAAACCCCTTCTGTAGCTACTAACAATACCCTGGCATTGTTTGCAACACGTAGGGTGTTGCACTGGCTAACACCCAATTCCAGTAATAATATTCTATCTACCTACAATCACCACAAGAAAATACTCATTCTCAGCCCCGACTGGTTCTGCAGCACAGCAGCAAGCTCCCGAGAGCTGCCACACTCCAGCAAGTTCTGTATCTCCCTGTGCAGTTATCTGTCTGCGCTGATCAGACACTTCTCTAAAACTGTAGAAACACCTTGAGATTACTGGGAATAAAGGAGCTCTTTTCATACAGCACAATTAGTCATATCAGCAGTGATAGCTATTTTGAGCAGCGCCCATTAATCACTATCATTAGCAGGGTTTCTGGTGTACCAGCATTCATTGTACCAAGAACAAGTCTTTTCCTATTACTGTACTACTACATAAACAAAAGCAGCAGCACAATTTCTCTTGACATAACCCTGTTTTGAGTAAGGCAAGTGGCAGCACTTAAAATGACTGTCAGTGCCAGGTTTAAAGAAAAGCTTACTTAGGACAGAAAAATACAATTTTTGTGCTGCAAAGAAAAACTGGCCATCATTTGTATGCTGGGGGAGAAGGGGTGTTGAAAAATAATAAATAGTGGGAAGAAGTGGGGAATAAAGATCTCAGGCTGGAGACAGCACACCCTCAGAAAAATAAGATGCCAGTGACCAAATCCCAGCTGATGCCCAAGAAGTAGAAGAAACCCAGACCTCACTTTTAAACATCAGTAGTACATATTTTCCTCATTACTTTTTATGAGGGATTATTTACTTGTTAGCCAAATTTCAGAGTCTCAGAACAGACTTCCAACCAGAAAAACATTCCCCATACGCATTATTTCTAGTTTCCTAACCACCCTGAGCAGCTCCTGATGCAGAATGAGAAATGCCAGCGGAAGCGTTTCTGCCTTACACCGACCTAGGAAGCAGCACCACAAGATGCGTGGGAAGCAGTGACTCTGAGCTGCTTCCAGCCTGGTTCCTCCAAGCACCAGGAACCCATAACGTTGACCTGAAACACACCTTCATCACAACCATAGATTAAATACTCAGAAAGTTCTTCTAGGGAGGAAAGAACAGAAAATACAGGAAGAAAGAAAAACCTTCTGCAAGTCTTGAACTTGAAAAACTCGCCATTCTTTACAGAAGGGTCCAGCTTTATCTTGTGTAGAAATGTTGCCTGGTAGAAGACTCGAGCCAAGTGCAAAATCATGTTGGTACCCATGATACACAAACAGCACCTGTGCACATACCAAAACGGGCCAACACTGCTGATCCCATGAGCTGCATACCAAAACCTTCATGTGGCCAGGAGCCACACAACACATACCACATACCTCAGAGAGGTGAGGGAAGGGGAGCTTCAGCCGCTCGTGCCCACAGAAAACAAAAACAGTTCCTCAAGAGCACTGCTACCTCTTTGCCGACAGCACTGGGCTGAGGAAACAGAAACATCCAGCAACAATAGCCTTAAAATCCACAAGCTGTAGATTTGAGATTGTCCAACAGCCACCCCGGCAGTTGGAGATGCAGTGCCATTTTGCGAGCCAAGCCACAGCCCCGTGCCAGCTGCGTGTGCCCCCGAAGGCACCGGGTGAGCCACTCTGTAACACCGAGTTTATTGCAGCTACGCACCACTGAGGTATGGCCGCTCTTCGCAACACCCAGACATCTGTGCCTCTATAAAAACAGTAATGATAATAATAACGGCCAGCTTATACCTGTAACAGGGTTCATAATCTCACATAAAACAAACAAATAAGACCTTCCAACCGCTTTCAAGTTCCTAAGCCGACATGCACCCGACAAATACATACCTCTACCATTTCCTCTCCACTCAAACGAATAAAACCCCTCAAGCAGGGAGAAGCAAAGGAACATTAGTAAAGTTTTAAGCTACAGCCCAAAATGCGTTATCCTCGGCTGCTGGCAGTTACCATATGCACACAACATAAGGCTCGGCAACAACAAGCGGCACTCGCAGCTCGCATCAGGTGAACAATCTGTACGCGGCCCCTGCAGCGGCCGGGGACGCTGCTGCCCGCAGGCCCCGGGCCGGGGGCGCGGAGGGGCCGGGGGCCCCGAGCCCGGCCGGGCTCCGG
>VZTG01006288.1:0-51270 GCA_013397845.1 Melanocharis versteri
TGTGCGGGCGGGAGGCCGTGGCTGCTCCGCGCGTCCTCCCCGGGCGGGACGGCTGCGGTCGGGGGCGTCCCTGCCCGGGCCGCGCCTCTGGGGAGCCTGACCCGGAGCTGGCGCGGGGGCTCGGGGCCGTGGCTGCCTCCTGCCCCGCTGCCGGGCTTGAGCCCTCTCTGGCGGGGCGGCCGGGGAGGGGAGGCTTGTGCGAGAGATAGTCCGATGGGCGGCGGAGGGAGAGCCGCCCCTGCGCGGCCCGTGGGAAGAAGGGAGGGAAGGTTCTCCCCGGCTGGAGCCCGGCCTCGGTGGGCCCTGTGCGGGGGAGGCCCGCGCCGTCGGGCAGCGCCGTGGCCGGGCCCCGGGAGAGCTGTGGGCCTTAGGGAAGCTGGAGGGATTTCAGCACTTCTGATAAACCCTGCGTGCTTGAATTTGCGTGGAGGAAAGCTGTTCTGCCTCGAATTCGGTCGGACTTCATGACAGTGTAATGAGAGTCATAGGCACTTTCTGCAAGGCTTTTGAGCTTCAGGAACGAAACGGAAGGATCATGGTGAACACTCCTTTCGGTTCTTAGAATAGAATTTTGTTTTGTTGGATAGTCCAGACGATGTCATCAGCAAGAAAATGGTAATCATTTCAACAAATGTCAATGTGAGGTTGATTTCGTTTGCAGATCAAAAAGCCCCAAGCCTCTCAAACCATCTTTAAGAGTATGTTGGAGGGTAGTGAAGCATGACTGGAAAGTCCAGTAAGTCTGGCTCCAGATCTGACATTTGCTTTCATTACTGTATTGGCTTAAAACTCAGAATGGAAGATTATGTTTACTTAAGCTCAGTGACATTAAGCCTGCTGCCAAAAGATTTTTGCATTTTATATATTTTTTGTCTATTAGTAGCTCTGTAGACCATTATTGTATAGCTATATAATTTCTTAGCTAACTCCAGTACTTCTCCTACCCTGTTAGGTTAGACAGACGCATTCCTGGAATCCTATAATAATCTCGCTTCTTTAGTGGACCAAGGACATTTCACTTTCCCATGTATTCAGACATAAACAACATGGGGCTAGAAGCGAGATGGAGGCTTCAATAGGAGGCCAAGCCAAGAGGGGAATTACTTCATTAACTGTACTTCTAATTGGGGATTCTTGTCAATTATGCTAATTTGCTAAACTTATAAAAGTGTTGAAGCCCTATATCACATGTACATTTCACCATAAGTGCACCTGGAGGACCTTCAATATATGGTAACTGCTTTTTATCATTTTAAATTTGTTTGGCTTGTGATTATAGGGCTGATAAGGCATCAAGCCCACTGATATCTCTTCCTTTTTTGTGCCTTTGCAGGGGAAGAAGTTTAGCTTTGGGAAGATTCTCTTCAGCAACACCACCATTTTCATGAGATGTAAGTGTTTACAAGGGATTAGCCTGCTCTCTCTGCTTTTTGACGCCCCGCCTATTTTTAACATTTGGAACTCAAGACACTGTGAAGTGTTTAACTGCCCTGGCTGCAGTGGCAGCTCATCTAGCACTGCATGAAAGCCACAGCTCTGATATAGTTGAGTCTGTTAACAGCCTTGGAGCTTCCCAGTTGTGATCTGTTTAGGTTGTAGCAGAAATGAATGGCTCTATTCAGGATCTTGGTGGAGAGGGCAAGATGTGAAATGGAAGCCCTGCCTTGTTTCAAATAGTGGGTAATCAGGTGTGGGATGTGCTGTGCTCTACTGTGAGGTGTGTTTTTCCTAGCTAAGGTTTGTTAAATTCCTCTGTCTGGGAGATCTGGTGCCAGCTGGACAGGGGCTGTTTGTATACTGATGTGAATATGGAAGGCAATGATTTCTGAAGCCTTGTTCTTTTTTAGCTGAGTGCTTCTGGGTATGGTAAGGGGATGTTGCACACTGAGGCACAGCTCTCCTGGGAGGTGTTTTCTCCTCCCGATCCCAGTGTGCGAGTGTTCTACCGAGCAAACATGGTGGCAGCCTTCCCGTTTGTTCTGTGTATGGCTGTTTGCTGATCTAGCCAGGTCTAGGGGTTATGTGATTTACTGCTCTGAGGAAAGTTTCTGTGAAATACCCTCTTACCTGGGAACATGAGGGCAGCATCTAGATGGCAATAAGATGTTATAGAAGTGACCAGCTGATTTAGAAAGGTTTGAAGTCTTTGCCATGCACTTTGAACACTTTAGAGGGGTTGTTTGCACCAATTTTTACCATGAGGGAAAGCTGTTTAAGTTCTGTCTGGTGTCTGTACTTACCTTGTTGTTTTTCAGGTTTGATTTCCAATACATGCCCTTCTTGGGACTGTGTTTCAAGGAGAGTTTGTTGAAATGCCTCTCTTGATCCCCCGTGAATCTGAAAGAGGAGGGTAGTATTTGAGCGGTTATTAGTAAAGGTCCATCACGTCACTGTTAGGGCTTTCCCACTTGACAAGCGTAGCTGAGACACTGAGGTTCACGTCTTGCAGTGAGACAATTGGAAGTGTACAGCTGCAAGTACAAAATTAGAAATCTGCTGCTTGGGAAAAGGACGGGGGGTGGAAAGGGCATTTAGTTGCTTTGGTAGGTTTTAGGCTTTCTTGTCTTAAGTTTAATAGCAATAGTGTACTCATGATGACATGACATCTAAGGTACGGGTCTCTGAAGTGAAGTGTGTGGTAAGTCTACTTGTGCCAAAATAACCGAGAGAAGGAACTAAGGTGTGGAAAAAAAATTATTTGTTGTAAGGCAGATCTGTCAGTAAGAATTTGACCCCCTGGCTCCTGATGTGGAGTTGAATTATACTGTACTGTCAACCTTTAAGCAGGCATTAAGCCTTAAAATTCTTTTATTAAGACACCTGTTTTACATACCAGTGTGATTAAAATATTTACATGAATTTGGAAAATGAATCACTGAAAGAGGAAGGAACAAAGGCTGTGAACTTACTCGTATTCTCAGTCTAGATGAAACTTAAACTGCATCTGATACTGGGAAGCTTCAACTTGACATGTTTTTTCTTTTCTGCTGACGTCTGTGTGAAAACTGGTCTCCTTTTGTTTCCTGTCTGTTGCCTCTTCCATCTGCTGTGTGATGTTTGTGTGGACAATATGACCCTTCTTGCCAAGCATGATTGCTCATGGGTTTTTCATGGTTTTTGTGAGCACCTGCATCTCCTTATCGCTTTTATTCCCCTCTTCTTAATCTTCGTGGAGTTTTTTTTGTACCTTTATGGCATATTGGTGTCTGATGCTTTCTGCTTCTGACTAGGAAGACTGCTGCTGGCATGTAGTGTTGTCAATAATGAATTTATTTTTATCTACTTTTCTGAAGTGCTGTTCTAGAAGGCATTTAGTTTCTTGTATAGGATCATGATAGAAATCCTGCTCTCTGTGAATGAGTACAAAGACTGCATTCAAGTTGAATGCTGCTGACTTTTGTTTGAAGGCTGAGGAACTTAGATTTCCATATTGCGGAATTCAGTAAATGCCGTGGGTGCTTTTTATCACTTTTGGAGTACTTCCTTTTCAAGGTTTCTGTAATTTTGATGTTTGCAAGTATTGTGGATTGTTCTAGTGACCTATTTTACCTTTATGGGCACTACCGCTGAATATATAGTTGCTTATTTATTTTTCACAGAGAAAAAGGTATTTCAAAGATACTTTTTAATCTTATTTTTTGCTAGCACTTTTTTTGAGATACTCCTCATTTGGTTGGTTTTATTAGAAGAGCCTGTGTCATCAAAGAATTTGCCATCTGCCCATGTCCCTGCAGTGTCTGTGCTGCCTTTTGGTTTCTTTGTTGTGCCCTCTGTTATCAAGCTTACCAGAAGGTGTTGTGAGGAAACTTACCTTTCAGTGACTTTGCTTCAATTTTTGGTGTTAGAAACTCAGTTACTGAGTTTTTAGCTGTACGTATACGTGCTTTAGTAGTCATGAGGTGTAAAGTGGGATTAGTCAATTAATACCCCATGGCAGGATTTTCCTTCTAATTGCTTTTTCTACCTGCAGTGGTCAGTATGGAAACATTCCTTAAAAGTGTACATGTAAGAAAGTTGTGGATGCCTCCTCTGAGACGAATGTTGCCCGTAAAGTTGTGAGAACTTCTTAGCCACTGGAAATATTCTCTTAACTCAAAAGAGTTTTGGCATTTGTTGACTGAGAAAACACAAACATGATCATCTAAATTGCTCTTCCAAGACTCTGAATAATCACTGCTCATTTTATTTTAGGGTTGAGCTTGCCTTCTTAGTGTCAAATTCTCTTCATCAGGCTTTAGTTTGAGAACAAGATTTGAAACACAAAGCCCCACACAATCTTTCCTGACTAGGGGGAAAGTCTTGCATTTCACTTTTCATGCATGTTGTTTTTTAGTAGATGAAAGTGGAAAGTTGTCTTATTGCTGTTTTAGGTAGCATTGCAGCTTTGACAGCATGGGCTAATGTATGGATATCGTGTTTGTCTGTGGTGGGGGTGGATGTTAACTGGCAAAATCTTACCTTCATTTACTTGGTGATGGTATTGGTATATTTAAATTATATGTGGAAATTGCTTAGTATTATCCTGTTCCTAGCTTTCTCTGCCTGTTACATGTGCCCCTATCTCTGAAAGGGAGGCCCTTCTCGTGTATTGGAGTCACTGCTGTTCTCGTTTGGTATTTGGAGTTGCTGAAACACCCTTGATTGTCTTCAGAACAAAAAGTTTCCAAATGATCTTCAGCTCTTTAATAGAATTGTATAATGTTATAATGGAATTCTGTTCACATGCTTCTTTCTTCCACTGAACAGTAATGAATTACTTGAGGAAAATATTTTTCTATTGTTTTGATTTCAGTTTCATGTCTAAAATTTAATTATGATGGTTTTGCACAGAATGGGAGGAAAAGCCTGGAAACCTGGAAGGCAGATTACATATCTCACATTTGATTTCTTTTTTATTTGATTTGGGTTTGGTTTTTTTTTTCAGTTGAAGGGGACGAAAAAGCTTGTGAACCCTTCCAAGGTTTCAATGTTACTTGGTACTTAAGATACTCTGACTGCTACAATGAAGTCTTCAACTTTGGGGTAAGAATTGCATGGAAAAACATAGGTTATGATTTTTAGGGGTAAGCAGATCTTGGGAGGAGGGGATTAAAGATGTCTCCCTTGCATCCACATTGCAATTTGAGCCTGAAAGACACATTCTTCTGTTGGAAGATAACAAATTTCTGCAATAGAATTAAAGTGATTGACAGCTTGCTGCAATTGCTGATTTCTTTTGGGTTTTGGGTCAGATGGAAGTGTTTGTCAAAATTGTTTTAAACCCAGGAGCTTAAGTAAGTACATTGACTCTAAAATGAAGTGTGTGAGTTTATGGTAGTTGGAAATATTTGCAGTAATACTTAGTGAAAAGAAAAGATTGAATATTTACATGTTAAGTCTAAATTCTGTTCTTTATGGATGCACATTGCAAGCATTAACAATTTGTACAAAATGTATAGTGTTTCTGTCTAATGTGGTAGAACATAATTGTGCTCTCTATGGTTAATATTTTTCCATGTTTACTTAAATTATTAATTATGACAGTTGTAACTACTAACCTAACACAGGACTGAGTCTTCACTCTTTAATATAATAGTGCAGAGTTTGTTTGTGTAGACGGAAGTTTATATTTTCTGCTGCACCTCCACTTTTTAATTCTTACTCAAAGCCTGTATACCATCATTTTTATAGTTTTGTGTGGTTTTGATGCCTTTATTCTACTAAATTTGATTCAAGAGTGTGTGCAGAGGGAAACTGGATCTCTCCAGGTCTTGCAGCTGTCTACTGAGATAAACCGTTTGAAATACTTGATGCTAACCTAAGTTCTGCTCTGTTTGGCAGGATGAACAAGCAGATAACTATTTTGGGACTACGGCTGAAGAGCATCCGGGTTGGTCAGGATACTATGCCAATGGTTCTCTCCTCTTTGTAAACTGCTCTGAGCTCTTCAAGCCTCAGGTATGGGTAGAGACCTCAGAGGAGTTTGCTCTGTTGTCTTACACAATATATAGAGAAGATGGTAATTCCTCTTAGATCTATTAGCATCCTATGTAAGTATCACTGTAGGTTGGGAGGTATTTCTTTTTATCCGTTTATGACAACCAAGTTGTGGTGATGATTTCTTAATTTTCCTTCTCTTCTGCCTTGCAATTCAACATTTTGCTCGCGGTGGTGAAAAAACCCCGACCGAATCACTGTGAAGTTCAATGCTTCTGTTTGTTTGAGGTTTTGTATTCTGCATTTGTTTCATTTACAGGAGGTTGCTGCTAGTTGAGTAAAAGTGGCAGCAGAGTAAAGATCCCACTAAACTTGAATTAATGAAGGACTGGCATTTATTACTCAAATAATGTTCATTTAGAATAATGGAAATGAGTGTTGAAAAATGAATTACTTAATCACTGATAGAATAGGACTGCTAGAATATGTTTGAAACAAATCAAGTAGAAACAAGAAGACAATGGAAAATTAGCATAGGGAAGTAATGTGCAGACATCAGCTATATAACAGCAGGCTGATGACAATACCAGTATAATGTACTGCCTTTCTTTAGTGGTATACTTAAGAATTGAAGGCAAATTATGGAGTATTATATCTGTGTTCAGCCATTCCTCATTTAGACAAAAGATTATGGATAGAAAATACTGGGAAAGGTCTCATAAATATTGAACCTTAGTGTTGTGGGTTGCTTTTTGGTATTTTTTGTTGTTTGGGTTTTTTTATTAAGATGAAAGACTAATGCCCAAATAATAAGTTCTAATAATCTGTTTGCATACCTGTAATTCCTTTGATGTGTGAAGATGGCTTGAAAGGTTTTTGAAAAGAAAGAAAAAACTTGTATGCTGCGTGCTTTTTATGTTTAATAATATGAGAAAGGTCAGTTCTACCTGGTTTTGTAGAAGAGATCTTGTGGGTTTATCTGTGTAATGCGAACTTGGGCATCCTAACTAAACATCCTTGTGAAAGTCTTTAAGGTTTTAAAAGTCTTTAAGTAAATTTTCATCTAATTGCTCTGAAAAGTCTACTGAATTTTTAGCAATATATTCTTCTCAGATACTAATTTCTGAAATTTCTTCTCTAGATTGTTCAGCTTTTTTCTTGTGGTATAGCAGTTTCACTAGATTTCGAGTCACCATGGTTTGTAAGAGTTGGCAAAATCTGGGTCTCTCATAGGCACTCACTCATCTGGGGACTTAATTTTGCATAGATTAAGGCAAAAATCTCAAAATCCTGTATCTGTTTGTGTAGACTTTGTCTAGTAATGGGGATACCCAACTGATTCATATTTTAAAATCAAAATTAACTTCACTACTATCATGTCTGCTTTCTAAAAATAGATAGCTGTTGTTTGAGGGGAGGAAAAGAAACTCTCAAATTACAAAACATTAAGTATTCAAGACTCCCTGCATAAATGGACAATTGTTTGATTTAGAAAAATGAAAGCTCTCTAGTACAGCTGTTCAGAGAACAATGAAGTTTACTGGAAGCTGTTCTGGTAATGTCATGTTAATGTGTGAAGTGCCTATAAATGTTAAAGTGTCTAAAAATGCTTTACCTTTCTTATATCTTGCAGTTTTTCTATAAAGATTTTGTTCATCCAGAGCCTCTCTCACCTGAGAAACAAGAGGTAATTTTCTTTTCCTTCTAATGAGTGAGTGTAGTCATGGAAGAGGTAATTTTGGCGTGTTTATTTATCCATTTTTCTGTGTTTCTTTTTTTTTTTTCTTCTCCCTAAGGGCTTAAAAGATAAGAAGGAGAGTGCAGGAAATAACACGATGGTGACAGATAAAACTGTATGTATACTGAATTTAAACATGTCTTGTAATCCAGCAGTCTTATTTTGTTTTGGTCTTGGTTTGCTTCTTTTAATTTATAAATCTTTGTATAAGAAATTGCTGATAGCATAGTCTATGGTTTTTTTGACACCTCGAATTTTTTAGCTTTAAACAGGTAGTGCTATGTAGAAAAACAGAAGACAGAGTAACTGCTTCTTCTATGTGTGAAATATGGAACTGATACCATAATGGCTTAAATTAAAAAATAAATCTCTTTTTCCATTATAATTAAGATAGCAGTTGAAATTGTCTTCTTTAAAGGATGGCTAATTCTTACAGAATATGTTTGTCTTTAGTCAGTTTTTTGAAACATTGTCCCCAAAAAGTTGACTGATGACTTCTGATTTTCAAATCTCTTAGTATTTTTATTATATATTATGTTCAAGACTTAACCAGGAACAATTTTCAAAATAACTTCAAATTCAATGTCCTGGATGCCAAGAAAGAAAATGTAATTCACTCCTTATGTACTTAAAGGGCCATTTACTTTAAAGCTAAAGCATAAGTAGCTGTGTGTGCAATTGTGAAGTAAGGAATCAATGCAGCAAGAGAAGGCAGTATTTTAAAGGCAAAATTTGTGTATATAGATCAATCCATTTTCTTTTAAGTTTATTGTGTTTCTGATTTCTAATTAAGTTTTATGTTTTGTTAACATTAGCATAAACTAATTATTTTATACATAATATTCTATTTGCTTTAGGTCTTGTAGTCAAGAGGTTTCTTAAAAGAAATGCATGCTCTTAATTCTGTATTGGAGAGGCCATTATAAAAAAAAGTTTGTCGCAGTTCTGCAGTAGTCGTGCAAGTGGCATACATGCGGATGGTCTTAGTTTTAACTTTAAAGCTCTTAGTAAATACTGCGTTCTTTGAAATGGCTAGAGCTTCTTCGGTTGTGGAATTAACAGTTTGGTATGCTGGAACTCAAAGAGATCTCTGATTTGTTTTATGGTGCAAGTAGTTATCTGGATGAGGTTCCTCTGTTAGTTCACTGACAAGATTTGAGTCTTGCAGGTATGAGAGCTGTTGCAGGGACTGTAGTAGTGGTGTCCACAGGAAATGACCACTGTGGAAATCTTTTACCTCTCAGCTACTTCTGCCTTATGCTGTAAAATTCAGCCTTCACCAGGGAGATGAGTTATCTGTAGCTCTGCAGTTCCCAAGCAATTGACTTCAGCAGGAATCTCTGTGATGGTCCTAATGGTTCTAGACTGAAAAGGACTATGATGCTTTCTTGAATTCTTTGTAGCTTTTTGCAGTACCTTTGAGTACTTTTGCAGTAAGCCAGTATTAAATTTGCCAAAAAAGCCCTGATCACCTCCCAGGTCTTTAAGGATCCTTCAGGAATCAAACAACTAAATTTCAAGTATTATATCTAATAAGTACATTTAAAATTTACATATCAGATATTTATTAACAAGCTTTAGGTCTTGGAAGAGATGACCTTTATATTTACATGGAAGATACCATCCATATATGGCTAGTCTACTTCTGTCTTTTTCTTGTCTTCTTGACTGTGCACTGTTTACATGTAGATGTTTGGTTTTCAGGCAATGAATGCTGTTATCAAAACTTGGCGAGATGGGCCATATATATTTATTGTGCAAATTGCACTTACAGCTGCAAAAGAATCTACTGCCAGAGTTAAAAGAACTGAGAGAACAACACCTTCCTCATATCAAAACAAGCCCTTTACAAGTAAGATAGCTCTTTATACAGTAAACTGAAAATACAGCACCATTTTTATATATTCCTAGTATGTTTCAATTTCATAAGATACTGTCTTTCACTTCAGATGGGAAGAATATTATTACAGCTCTTATACAGAAAGAGATGATTGCTTGTGTCTTGAAGATCTTAAGACTGTTCTGTCAGTTTACTGATGGAAATCAAGAAGAGTCAATCCCAAGCATTTCCATTTTGGGGCTTGGTGTTTCGTTTCAGAAATGTGCAGCCCAATACAGTGTTTTATACTAATAAGTCAAAACTTAGAGTACAGAGATCATAATTATCACCTTGGTATTATATTATATTTAACAGTGCATTGGTAACCTATTCAAACTTCAGAGAAGTTTAAAAATCCCCTTAAAAAATGAACTAACGTGTTTCTGAATTTTTCCTGTTATACATGAGTCTCCAGCAAAAATTATTTTAAATACTGCCATGAGTTACTTGCTAATGGGGTGTGTAATTGTAATTGCATGCTTTTAGTTGAGTATGTTATGAGTTTAACTTCTGTTATTAAAGTGCAGGTTAGATTTAAAGGCCATGTGAAGGTGTGGAATTTCTTTACACTTAAGCGAAAGTCAATTAAATCCAGGCTTCCTCCTTTTGGTTCTTGTTCAATTTGGTTATTGGATTGTCTTTTGACAGTGACAGTAGAACTGAAGGGGCCGTATGAGTATCTCTCACTTGCAGACTACCCTCTGATGATTGTAAGTAAGCCAGCTTTTCTTTGATCTATAAAATTGTCAGTTGATTTGAATGTCAGTTAAATACTCTTCTGTCGTACTTCAGGAAACATGGAGCTAGTGTCTCAGGTAAAAAAAGTTACTTAGCTGAGGGTGTTTTTCAGTTTGATGGGCTGTTTTTGTTTTGTTGGGGTTTTTTTTGGTTTGTTTTTTTTTGTACTGAGTACAGGGTAGAGAAAACAGACAGGGATTTCAGTTGCTTGCACGTGACGCCTATGTTGTCCTTCTCTGGATTGTTTGAATTAATGGTTGTTAATTTGTAGTTCCTGAAGTTATCAGTATTATTAGCTTGAAGCTGAGAAGTTTTACTGGTGCTGTTATTCTCCTTAGCTCATATCTTAGAAAATTTGCTATTCTATGCTTTTGTTTGCAGCTACCCTTTCATTTGTCACTGCTTTCTTTGTTCTTTTACAGCTTAATCTTCCTTGCTCCACCAGCTGTCTTACACCCCATGAGGAGGTCTTTAGTACTGCCTAGCAGTGAAAGCATAATTGAGCTACAAAGAGCTAATCCGCTTTTTATTCACGGGAGTTATTGACTTGGTTTCTAGTTCCTTCTGTTGAGAGGGCTAAACAATAAAGGAACTTAAAATGTTTATGTAGTGAAGACACACTTTATCTGGGGATCAATAACAAGTAAGGTCTCTAGCCTGACTGTATTGGCAAGAGCAGCCTGTCAGTAGTGGAGCCTGGCAGCATTTGTGAAACACACATTTTACTTCCTGCAGAAGCAAAAAGCCTCCAGCAGCTCTATTGAAATGTAATTCACCAGTGTGAATATCCCACGTGACAGGACCAGAAAAGAATCTGTATCTCTTAAATATTTCCACAGTGCAGCATTTGCATGTGAGCTATCTTGCCTAGGTCCTTAACATTTTAACTGCATGGGTTAGTCAGGTGTGAAAATGTGTAAGGATCAGTAAGCTGCTCTCCTAAGGAAAGCGTTTTCAGTTTGTGAAAGTTTTGATGGATCGTGCAGCTAATTTCAGTGTTTGCTTGGTTAAAAAAAAATACCTTCCTTCTTAAAGAGGAGACTGCTTGATTATTGCTGTTCTATGCTTTGGCTAACTACTTCGTGCTATTCATTTAATGTTTTACTTTCTCCTTCTAATTCCTCTTCTTAATCTTAGCATCCTTTTGAAAATTTTAACTTGCTTTGGTATGATTAGAAAATTCAGCATTGAGTGACATTGTCAAGCTTATTGTTTGCTGTACGAGACGTACCATGAAAAGTTCATCAAGTAACACTGAACCAAACAAAAATCACAAAATGTTGATATTTAAATGAATGTGTGGCTTTCTTTTTCGGCTCCAGGTTTCTTGCTGGCCTAAAACTTGGTCAAAAACTGAGTTTGCTGGAAATTAACTTTTGACAGAAGTTGTCAAATTGT
Source organism: Melanocharis versteri (assembly GCA_013397845.1). Taxonomy (NCBI): domain Eukaryota; kingdom Metazoa; phylum Chordata; class Aves; order Passeriformes; family Melanocharitidae; genus Melanocharis; species Melanocharis versteri. The sequence continues at coordinate 11,670 of VZTG01006288.1, forward strand.
TTGAACAGAGGGTTTACAGGCATTAGTTGCTTATCTCTGTTCTATAGAATGGTGTGTAAAGGTGGCTGGCCTGTAAGTTTATTTGCAGAATACTGTAAATGTATGATGAAGTTATTAATATTATTAATAGAACAATACATGAGAATGAATAGAGTTAGTTTCTAGTACTTGATGATTTGCTTGAATTCTTATCTGAGTTTTTGAAATCTAGTAGCATGTATCTTCCTTAGAAAAGACTGACTGTGAATAAATTGGCAGACTACTCTTCAAGGGAGAAATTGCGCAGAAATTCAGTTACTCTCATTCCCTTTGTTGGCAGTGAGAAATTAGACTGTCACTGTTAAAGAGTCCAGAGAAGACAAATGAAACAATGCTTGTTTCTAGTCTGTTAAAAAACTTCTGAAGTTGCTCTACTAGGGGAGAAAATGGAGTTGTCTTACAGCTGTGGAATGGAAACAAGGAAATTATTTTTCTGGATCTGAAGTTCCTATTTCTTTCTTCTTTTTGTGTAATAGTTTTTCATGGTGATGTGTATTGTGTACGTATTCTTCGGGGTTCTGTGGCTTGCGTGGTCAGCCTGTTACTGGCGGGATCTCCTGAGGATCCAGTTCTGGATTGGTGCTGTTATCTTCCTGGGAATGCTTGAGAAAGCAGTTTTCTATGCCGAGTTCCAGAACATCCGCTACACGGGGGAATCCGGTAGGTGGCAGTTGCATCGTGCAGTTTAACTGAGGGGGCATGGTTCTAGTGGCTGGTGCTGAATTGGGGTGGAAGATACATATTAACTGTAGGATTACAGTAGGATACATATTAACTTGAGGATTGTTTCAGAACGAAGAACCAGAGTTTCTGCATTTTTTTTTTATGTTGTAAGCATCATGCTCTGGGTTCTTCTAAAGCTAAAATGCTGTTACTTTTCTGACTCCTGAGTGTAGTATCTTAGGTATATAGAATGCTACATTCTGTGCTGCAGTGCTGGCTTTAAGTTTAAAATAGGTCTTGCTCAGTGTAGCTTGTAATTAACTTCTCATAATTGGTATTGGCCTTGGAAAGATACTTTGCAACTCCTAGTTCACATGACAGCATTGTATATAACTCTTAGTATTCAACCCATAGCCTCATAATCCATCTTGGGAGATTCCCTTTACATAAAACTCTTTTACTCTGGTTTTGAGTTTTCAGGCTGGATGCATACAAATGAAACTCTGCAAGTAAAATGTCACGATGACTTTGCTGACTGGGGATACCCGTGGTGCAGATGGTTTTGTTGGTTGACTTGTTAAGAAGAGTATCCAGGCTGGATGTAAATTTTTTCTGTAGCTTATTTTTTATGCCAAGTGATGTATCTTTTCTGGAAGCTAAGTCCAGATGTAGGTGATAGAAAGATTGTACATTTTAATAGCCTACTTTCTGTGTCTGCTCTCATACTACAATTGCATGCAGTAGTTATTCAAACAGAAATTATATTTTAATGACCTAACTTCCTCCTCTTTGCTTTTGGTAGTTCAAGGAGCTGTAATACTGGCAGAACTTCTTTCTGCTGTGAAGCGCTCATTGGCTCGAACTCTGGTCATCATAGTCAGCCTGGGATATGGGATAGTCAAGTGAGTAATTCTGTTACGGGTTTGTTGTGTTCTATTTAAAGGGTTTTCACTATTGGTTTTTAAGAATTTAGGGCAGTATTCATCTCCATGTATTTTGCTTGTTAAAAGGTAAGTGCTCTGAAGATCTAAACTTCTTCACTAATAAACAGAGATGTACAGTTCCACACTGTGATTACTCTACTTTTCATCTACTTCTGTGTGCTACTGTAGGGGGGTTTCTGAGTCATTGTTGAAATGCTCCACTGACTGGAATGGGAGCTTTATAGGCCTGCCTTCTGGATGAGGGGGAGCTTTTATAAATGGGGTAGGTCAAGAATCACTGATGGGGGGTGGGATCTGCTTCAGTAAGATTATGGCTCATTAGTCTGTCCACAGCTGTATTCAATGGTGAAAACACATGCTGGGTGGTAGTGGAAACTTTTGGCAAGTGTGGGTTTGCTGGGGGAGCTGGTGAAGAAGTGGGATGAGACTTAGTGAAATGGTCTCAAAAAGCTAAACAGGTTAACTAAGATACAGGACTGTTGCCAGTCTCTCCCTTAGTCACATCATACCCTAAGACAGAATGAATAGTAAGTTTCAAGCACCATAATAATATTTCTGGATCTAGATGTGGCTTGTTACAAGGACCTTTTTTTCATATGCTTCATACCATATGTTTACATTCAAGTTGACATGACTTCACTTTTTGTTCTCCACTTAATCTGAATTTCGCTTTGTTTCCTACAGGCCTCGCCTTGGAGTGACTCTTCACAAAGTAGTTATGGCTGGAGCCCTTTATCTGTTATTTTCTGGCATGGAAGGTGTTCTTAGAGTCACAGGGGTCAGTAATAACTGCTGGAATTTTCCCATATGCCACAGACTCTATTGGCTGTATGTACTTGTGTGAACTGCTGCTTTCCCCCCCACCCCTTCCCCAGCAACAACTAACCCAAATTCCCTCTGCTCCAGTTTTGGAGGCTGTGCCTGGGGAAGTGTGTGTGAGTGGTGCTGCTACTGGATTTATTAAATGCATCTCGGGATGTAGATTTCTGTCATTCTGTTTTTGGGATAAAGTATTTAACCTGTCGTATATTTGGTACTTTTCCAGTTTTTCTATGACACTGTGGCTCTGATAGCAAACTTGGCCCTGTCCATGATTGATGCCTGTATTATTTTGTGGATATCCTTTTAAAAACTGCAGAATGCTACGACCTTATTCATAGCTTATTATTTCTGTCTTACAATAAAAGGTGTTTCGCTTGTTTCTGTTAGGGCTTTGATAAGCTTATGATGTACACACAAAGGCAAGGTTTGCCTTTTTAGTCAAACTCAGGGTTGCCAATGAAGGTTTCAGTTCATCCATGGATAGTGTAAAAGATTTAATTACTACATCTCTAACAAGCTGGTTGCTAGTTTTCTGCAATGAAAGTGGCCAGAGCAATTGATCACAGCAATTGCCTCAGCAGACTCTTTTTTACAGTGCTAGATTGACTTAATGTGGAAAACTGCTTCTTGCCTTGCTGGTGGAGAACTGAGAACTGACAATGTGGTATTGTCAGTTCCTCTCTGTGCATTGGACTAAACTCTTGGTTCAAGCCCTCTATTTCTGTAGCAAAACTTGGAAGTGTTGTGGTGGCGTATTTGTGGTTTCTCATAAAGCAGCCTGACCCTCCTCACTTCTCTACTTTGTTTTCTTTTCAGTTTGTTCTTATTGGCTCTCTCTTTGTCTCCAGGCCCAGAATGATCTTGCCTCCTTGGCTTTTATTCCCCTGGCTTTCCTAGATACTGCCCTGTGCTGGTGGATATCCTTCACTGTTTTACTTGATGGGTTGTGTTTTCTTTTTAGTTTGTTTTTTTGAGTCTTTTTTTGGCTGAACTTTTTCAAAAAGTAAGATCCAAGTATGTATTTTTTTCTACTTCGGGTAAAGGTTATAGAAGTTCTGTAATTGAGTGTTCAGGTAAGCTTCTGCTGCCTGCTGCTTACCTAGTTTTTGTTGAACTGGATGTGTCTGTGTAAAGCTGCTCCAGAATATAGTCTGACTGTTATCAGTCTCTCATTGTTGAGTATGACAGTACTTTGTTCTAGTGTAGCATGTCATGGCACCATAGCAGTAGCCTTTGAAGGAATTACTCAGTTTATGTTTTGGGGAAAGGTTGCTTAGCAACATCAAACCTAAAAGTCTTTCTGTAAAATTTGAACTAGTCTTGAAGTAAGTGACAAATTGAGACAGTGTTTATTTTTTGGTGTCTTGACATATTCATTCCAAGCAGCCATAATCTTGGGTGACTGTAGCAACTAACATCAAATGCTGAACTTGTGTATAGCAAAATCCCTGTAAAGTGTTCTTAGCAGAAGTCAGTTACAAAAGCTCTATCTAAAATGTGAATAGCTTGCTGCCCAGCTATGACAACCACAGTTCTCCCCTATCATGATGTCTCTCCTAACTACTTGTTTTGTCACTGTAAATAAAACAAACCACTGGAAATAAAATAAAAAAGTGTGAAGGCACCCATATGCATTAATTAGATTTTAACTAATTTCTAGTTCAGATTTTACTTTTCATTTATCAAAAGCACTGCTGACACGTTTCTGAAGGAATGACCCATAGTCCAAAATAAATGTTTGGATACCATCTTTGTGTGACAAGAGTTATAGGTGTAGATGACTAACTAACATGAAAAGGACAGATTTTGCTCTCTGGTACCTTTGTCATAGGATGAATCTTTTCTTCTACTGAGAATGGTCTAATTTTTTGGAGGGCTAAGTGTGTGATTGAGAGAGCTGTTGATCATAAGGTCTGCATCCTCCTAAGTCTGTGACCAGCTTGTCCCTTCAGAGGCTTTTCCTTGACTTTCTGTACATATTCATCAGCTTAACTCAAACAATGAAGCTGCTAAAACTTCGAAGGAATGTTGTGAAACTCTCTTTGTATAGGCACTTCACCAACACACTCATCTTGGCAGTAGCAGGTAAGCAAAAATTATTCCAGTTAAATAAGACCATTTTTCATTTCCGTATAGGGCTTGATTTGGTCACTAGAGCAAAATTTTAAATTTGGTGACCTTTCTGTAAGTACAATCAAAATTCTTGGTATTTCTAACACTCGACTGATTCCTAACAGTGGGTATTTGCCAAGTGTTATGTTGATATTTCAGAGACAGTGGATTGGTAGTCCTGATGTTAATAAGATTACTAGTTCTGTGCAGCTCCTCTGTCAGAGCACTTTAGCCACTTCAAGCTGCCAGGGACAAAAGTTTATTATTGTCTTATGCTGTTAACTTCACAGAGATACTTTTTGCCAAAATCGCAGTACCACTGTATGCTACGGGATTTTTAGGATGTCTGAAGATACTGAGTGATTCTTGGAAAAACTGTATTCCTGATTTTGTAACATAATGCCCTCTCTATTCTGGAAGAATACAGATTGAGTTTCCATTTATAGTAGTGATGAGCTGAACTTCAAGAATAAATCTGTAGGTGCTTCCAGATACTCTGTTATCAATACAATGAGCAGAAAACTTCTGAAGACTGTGCTTTTTTATTTAAACAAACAAGCAAAAAAGTACATTCCTTTTGAACAACAGCTCTGATGAAATTCCTTTCAGCACCTGGTTCTTAGTCATCTTAAAATACTTTAGTGGAGGGAAGTGTCTTCTCAAACTGTGGTAAGAGCATGGTTTGAGTGTTGAAACTATTGTGGGTCAGGATCTGAATGCTTAAGGCATTCAAGCAGATCAGATCGTTCAGTTACTTCAAGGTCAGCTTTACTTGTCAAGTGATATTGAAACCACGGTTTGAAGGCTAGATAAAAGTAATATAAGAATAATGAATAGGAATTAGGAGTTGGCTAAATACTCCATATTTGGTTTATGCGTTGTGTCTGAAGAAACAAGTAAAATATACAGGTCTCTGCCTAAATTACTGTCTAAGGTCAGTGCAAAAGATCCATCTCTTGTTTTCCAAAACTGTTAAAATAAATTTCAAGACTTCAGTATTCAGGTCTTTGATCTTTGTTTAGGAAACACGGTGCTGTTAGTGGGGTATTTGAATTGGCATCTTTTGTAGTAATAAGCAGCTTGTTTGTTTGAATATTGCAGCATCCATTGTATTTATCATCTGGACGACCATGAAGTTCAGGCTGGTGGACTGTCAGTCGGTGAGTTTACGTTAAATGCTTTCTGCAGTTGCTGCCTTCTGATAAGTTTATATTTGGCAGTGAGGTTGCCACATAGCACCACATGCTAAAATTCTCACTGTTGTGGGTAGTGAGCCTCTTTGACAGATGCCTATAGTTCATCTTTGGAAAGAGATGAGAACTTGAAATTTCTTGCTTCATAACATTTTTCATTTGTGCTGCTGTGTTTCTTGACAGGACTGGCAAGAGCTATGGGTGGATGATGCCATCTGGCGTTTATTGTTTTCAATGATCCTTTTTGTAATCATGGTTCTGTGGAGACCATCTGCTAACAACCAAAGGTTCAGCTTTTCTTACCTCTTCCTAAAAATACTGGGTTTTAGGAATGCTTGTTTATTCAAAAAGTACTGGTGGGTGATTTTTAGTTGCTGTACACTGATCAATAAGGGTACTAAGCAGTGTGTGTAGGGAAAAGTAAGCCTAAAGAAGTCACATACATAAAATCCTGCTGCTCAACTTACTTAAACTTTGATTATGTAGTTTAGCAACGGTCTTAAAAACAATGAGCTACACAGAATAATCAAGCCATGTCCATGTTGGGGTGATGGATCTCTTGGGAGACAAGAGAAAGAATTCTGAGATAGCTTTCATTCTTTCACTTCTATAGGTTTGCTTTCTCACCACTGGCAGAAGAGGAGGATGATGATGAGCAGAAAGAGCCAATGTTAAAGGAAAGCTTTGGTAAGAGAAAAATTTTTTTCCACCCAATTCCAGTGTTGAAGACAGTATTGTGGAGGAAGGTGTCTTGCTCTCTGGCAAAAATTTTATTACTGCAGGAAAAGCAGAGTCAATTGCCTTTGATACATGGAGTTTTAGAGGAAACATTGGCTTTATGTTTAGTATTTACATTGCCTGTTTAATTCTGGAGTTTTCCGTTGACACTGAAAACACTGCTACTGCTGTGGTTGCTTTGCCATGTCCAGTGGACTTTGTTTTATTAAATATGTCAAGTCTTAGGTTTTAATCCAGTCATGATGATAAGGATCTCTTGGATATTGTTGCTAGGCAGTGGTTTAGTTCTCTTTTAAAATTCCATTTAAGAATTCTCATTTATTATTTGTTCTCTGAATTCTGAAATCTTCTTCATTTTCTATGTTAAGGCCTAGCATAGGAATGTCCAGTGTAGATGTAGGAGTGAATAGTGTGCCCACTACAAATTGTAAAATTCAGGAAAAACTATGTACTCCACCTGTCAGGAAAAAATGCTACAAGCCTTTCAAAGGGAAAGCAGTCTAAATCATTAGCTTGTCTAGCTCTCTCTTTGAATCTGATGAAATATCCTGAATGAACACTCAACACTTTCGCTTACAGTCTATAAACAATTATAATTCAGTTACTCCAATCTTTTTTCTTCTTTTGGCTTCAGAGGGAATGAAAATGAGAAGTACAAAGCAAGAACCAAATGGGAATGTAAAAGCAAACAAAGTTGTGAGTATGACCTCTGTACCTCGAAGAATATAGATTCATCTCTTCTTTATTTATTGCCATTAGTAGTGCACAGATATGCAAAATTTTGAGCCAGCGAATGGGAACTTTTTGGTTTGTTTCAGAGTATAAGTGAATCAAAGTATCATAAATTAACACAGTACTTCTGAAAAGAAAGTAAGTACAGGTTTCTCATGAGATTTCCTGTGGGAAACTTAGAATTCAGTCTGTTCTTTAGGAATGTTTCTACAATTCAGTATAGATAGAACTGTATAAGACAATATTCTGATAGTGATTAATACATTATTTTAACAAGTTTGTCAGTTTGAGAGGGAGGCTGAGCCATATTTTAAATAAATTGCCCTCTGATTTTGAGATTTGTGATTCATTACATGAATGGAGTGATTTTTATATACCTACATAAATACTTTGGGGGAACATGCATTTTTTCCATGTGACTTATAAGCAAGATGTTTTCACATTCATCTAGGAGGCTGAAAATATGTCTTGGAATCTTTTCATAGAATTCATGCATAAATTTAAAAGTGGAAAGAAACTGTACGAATTCATTATAATAGCAATCCTATTTTTGTCATTAGCATTGTTTTTCTCAAAGGTTGGTTGCAGCTGTATACTACTTACCAGAGGATAGATAACATGATAATCATACTTTCCTATTTTGAGAGGGGGCTGTGGTGAGGACTGTTACAGAGTTCACAGCAAATGGGTGGGTTTTTCTTTACTTTTTTTTTCCTTGGAATGTGTTTTCTCTAATCCAGAAATCAAATCGAAGGAGTTTTTTGTGTTTGTTTGTTTTTAATATTTTAACTGACATTAGAAATACATTGGTTTTTGTCAGGTAGGTTGAAAAGAAAAAGGCTTGCGTAGGACAGCGTTGTGGGAAAACTGACTTTTGTTTTCTGTTTAATTTCTGTACTTGTAGCAAGAGGATGACCTGAAGTGGGTAGAGGAGAACGTTCCTTCATCAGTGACAGATGTGTGAGTATTTTTATAGTCACAATAAAGGCAGGTTCCTTGCCCACAGGAATACACTAGAATGCATTATAACCTGTATGCTGCATTTCCATGGACAGAGGCTGGGTTCAGCCTGGCCCTGGCCTCTGACCCCTTTTGTGCAGTCTGCTGGGGTTGAGCACAGGCTGACATAAGGAACAGTCTCTTGGAATGTGAAACCACAGACTGGTTTGCACTTCACTAAAGTTAAAACAATACAAATAAATCCAGAAAACAAAGAACAAACCAACCCTCTTTCTAGTGCTCTGAAAAGGCCTTTGAATGTCTTGCTGAATGTAAACCATGGAATAATGTAATCCAGTTTTCACCTGTATTTGGAACATCTGTTGTCATTTTTGTGCTTGTGGTAATATAGTCAGCTATGTACACTGTCTATATCTCTTCTGCTTTTAATAACTTTTACATGCTAGAAGTGTCAGTGCCTGTGTCTGCATTTTTCATAACAAAACCAAAGTTCATAGATTGTGTTCACAAATTTGAACAGGTAATTGTGGCAGAGGATCTGGATTGAAGTATAAAACTTTGCTTGAACTTAGGTAAAGACAAGAAATTAGGTGAAGTTTTAAGAGGAAAAAAGTGCATTTTCTCAATTGAACTTGGTTTTCCCAGTTCTAATACTTACTTTTTGAAGACTGATAGGATTCTTTAAGAGAAAAAGGACTAGACTGGTATAAACTAGGAAAGGGCACTTTGAGGTAATCTGCTGCAAGTTTTTCTGTTTCTGAGAGTGTGATCAGGGTTGTGAAGAGCCAAGATCCCAATAGATGGGAGATCTGTTGTAGCTAGAAAGGCTGAAGTACCAGTGGAACTTGTTTGACTTCTGGGACATGTTTTTACAACAGTCCCATATTGTAAATTTCTTCAGTGCAGTTCAGCAGTGTTCCTGTGTGAATGAAGCAGCTTTTTCATGGCAACTTGGAAACTGTTCAATTGGTAATGAGAAGCATAAAAAAAAAAGAATTTTAGAACTGTGAAGGTCATTGAGGATACTCCCTGGGCTCTTCCTTTTTTGTGTGTCTTTCTCTAATTTCTGTTAAATTGAGAGGTCTGTCTTCATTGTTTCTCTTCTGTGCCCTAAAAAGCAACCATAAAATGGTTGTTAATATGCTCTTAGTATATGCTCTAATTTTAACTTTTTTTTCCCCCACTGCAGTGCTCTTCCAGCTCTTCTGGATTCAGATGAGGTCAGTAAAGAAATCTTCAGTTCAAATTAGTCTTCTGACATGCCAGAGGAGTCATGAGTCAGCTGATTAGAACTGGGCTCTGCTTGTGTCAGTGCAACAGTAAAATACTAGAAGAGGGGAAGGATAGTGGGAACACCCATGATACGACTACTGAGAATACAAATGTATTCTAAATATGTATTCTAAAATAAGTGGTGTATCTGCTGTGGAAGTTGGACTCCTGACTTAAAATGCATATAAATGTCCTTTGTTGTGAATGTGCATATTCTGAATAATGTTAACCTACTGGGGAAAATTACAAGATTGGGTATTTTATTTTCCAGGAAAGAATGATTACCCACTTTGAAAGGTCCAAAATGGAATGAAGGAGTAGCTTTTTGCTCTTGGAAGTGGAGACACCTCTTTTAAAGTTGCTTGGTGGAGCAAGTGCATCCTGCTGATTTGTGTCTTGATCTCAGCCTTGAAAGTTTGATGCTTTAATGTCATGGAGGGTGTCTTGCTGTGGAAGAAGTTCACAAGGACATTATAAACCTTTTGGAAATTTGAATTTAAAGTTGCTGCAAGTTTGGATTTTTAAGCAATTGACATGTGTACTATTCCAGCACCTTCTGTAACTTTTCAAATATTTAATCTGTGAAACTAAAATTCCTAATGGCTGCCTGAGGAGTTTATATTTCAATGTTGCAATTGATGCTTAGAGGTGAACTGCCTGTATCTTTTTGGGGGGAGGGTGGGGACAGAAATAAGCAGTGAAGAAACAACAGACCCATTTTCTGGTAGATAACAACTGCTGTTGTATGTCATGTGTCCAATATGCATGAGAGAGTTTTAGAGAGAAGCTCCTGTCCATGAAGAAAATTAAGAGGCCAGAAAGGAAATATTTGGAAAAGTTACAGTGATACGAGTTTTTAACAAAATCAAGTGCAATTTTATTCATAACACTGTGTATGAAAGATTTTCTATTTTAAATGCCATTGACCTGTAGGTAACAGCTGCCTGGAGCTAACACTCGCTGTTGTGGCACATCTCATTGCCGGCAATGTGGTGGATGCCTGGAAAAGTCATTTGCCCCTGCCTTTCATGTGTTGCATGATTTAATTTAAAAAAATATCCCAACAAATAAAACAGCCAAGCATCACCAGAACCACTCCTGCAGTGCTCCACAAGTGCTTGACTACACATGTTAAGCAGATATTAACTGGATCGTTCAGCAGAACTGTTCTCCTTTTACGTGTAACATCTCCCACCAAGAAGCTGGCACTCCTCTACGAGAAGATGGCATTGCTTTCTAGGGGTGCAAGCACTGCCTGCCTTACTTGAAAGAGGATTTATGGGGAGTCCACAGCATTGGGATCGTTCTGTTCCCAGCATCTGTTTAGAATTGCTTCCCATGTAAGTGATTTGATGATGGGCTTTCCTGTCCCAACTGGTCCCTGTGGCCAAGAGGTACTCTGAGATCACTGTGTTTCAGTCAAAGTTGCAGGTTTCTATTCTATTCTATATATTTGCATTTTGTTTCTCCTTTTGAAATGAAAAAGAGCTTTTGGACAATGTTCTGCTTTTTGCTTGGCTGCAACAGCTAAAGTTGCAATAACTTCCTCATGGAAACCTGTCATGGACTGTATGACAAAAGCTCTAATTTGGGTTCATAACCTTTAAAACTGATGATTAGGAGGCAAGCAGCAGCTGGATATCTAGGAAGCAGATGTGGCTGCTGCTGGAACAGAATAGAGTGTCAGCTTTTCTGGTTCTTCTCTCATAGCTCCGTCAGCAGAAGTGAGCGTGTGCCTGTACTTCATTCATTCCACTGTAAGGTCTGGTAGCTTAGCTGTAGCTCCTCTTTATCAGCAATTCAGGCTGAAACGTGGCACTTTACAGTAGCTGAGGCACAAGGACAGGACAGTAGTATCTTCTGCTAGCTGTGCTGTGGGGGCGGCAGATGGGCAGAGAAAAAAAGCTGTGGCTATAGCACCTCACTGCTTCTGCAAGAGTTGCTGGAACTCTTCTGCCATCCTCTTCAGGCCACAGATAGAATCTTTAATTAGAAAACACTTCTAATGCTTAATTGATATAGATAAAAAAAATATTACCTCCATGTCCTTTTGGGGAGAGGAAATTTTGTGAAATAAAGCTACACAGAGCTTGCTATTTAATTTTTTCGTTTTGTTTTAATTTTTAAAAAAATCCTGTTGTTTTGGGTTGTTTGGGTTTTTTGAAACAAATAGGTAAAAATGTTCTCTACTGGAAGCACAAAAGTTTGTATGTACTATTTAATAAAGGGTAGGCAAAGAGTAGAAAGGCTTACATTGTGTCCTTCCACTTTCTTACTCTCTGTTCTCTCACATGAGGTTACCACCTTCACAAAGCTGCCTGATTTTAGCTCTTTAGTCCATGGTATATATAATGCAGTTATTCCCAACAGTTCTTTTTAAGATTGAAAATAAAGTGAAGTCTGTCATTTGAAAAGCTAATGGAGATAGGGCAAATCATAAATTTCTGAAAAAAAAGTAAAAGAACCAAGCAGTTTCCCTAATTATATTCATAGTTTAATTAATAATTTAAAAGCTAAAATAAACATAGCAGCGTGGTGCTTTCAGCCTCTGGCTACAGGGGTCTTAGGCAATCCTCGCAGCCTTCTACCCTTCCATTCTTGTACTCACTTCTAGCAGTATTTAAAGTTGTCCTGAATTCCACAGGGAGCTTGTTGACCCCTTAGCAATTTTTGGTGTAATTTCACTTGTTTAGCAGAATTTCTGTGTTGTTGGAAAGTAGCATCTGCTTCCTAGCCTGCAGCAGGCGTGTGCTGGGACTTGTTTGCAGTCTTTGGGAGAAGTGTGAGAGCCCAGCTCCCACAGAACTGTGCGGGCTATGGCATTGTCATTGCAGGAGAGATGGCAGTGGATGAGACGTGGGTGAGGAGCAAAGGGTGTGTTTGCAGGTTGCAGCAAGGTGGCCTCTCCTTCAGTAGCATGTTTGGTCAGGTGTGTTGGCTCTGCTGAAGGATCTTTTCCTCCTCTGAAACCCGATTTTGCTCCTAGAGGCATATTGGCTCCATGACTTGGAAAAACTCAGGAAAGCTTCAGCGAGCTAGCTTGCTAGAATGCATGAAACCAGAAATTCTGCAGGTTGTTACCTTTAGTTATGTAGTCAGGGAAGACAATTCAAATTTATATCCATTCTTTCAAAAACAAACCATGCAAACTGTTCTGAAGACTTGGTGAGCTGGAGGGAGAAAAGATCTACTCTTAGGTCTGAGATCCGCAGGAGTTCTTCAAGAAGCTGTTCATAATAAAAAGTAAATGTCTGACAGGAGTATTTTAGAGTTTTTGTGCCTGATTAGTTCAGTATGGATTTGTTTGTTTATTTGTGAGAAATAGCTGTTGGAATTGTAGCATATATGTGCATACCATACAGAGAACTGGAAACATAGTGAAGGAGATGATGTTGACCAGCTTCTTTTTAGGGTGACAAGATGTCCCTGCTAGAAACTCCAAAGGAGGGACTGAGTAAGAGATCACATACCATGGTAAGGAAATGCAAGAGGCTTGATAGGCAGAGTGAGTCAGGATCATAAGACCTAGGGAAGGTTATGTTTATCTTATTCTGCAGATGTAGGGGCGTGTGAGTTTGTGGGCTTTATTTATCCTCGTGTTCACTTTATATGGCATTTTATGTTGTCTGCTACATCTTAAAGTCTGAAGAGGGTCATGCTTCACAAATCATTTGCTCTCTGGACTACAACCATGTGAAGTCATTATTACCCAGTGTAACTGAAACATTTCCTTTGACTTAATTGGTGCCATGTCCCTTTTCCTTTTGTAGGGATCCTAGGTCAAAGAGACAAGCTACATGCCTGAGCCATAATGCCCTTGGCAGTTTGGAGTTTTGCTATCTGTGAAGGGGGATGTGACTTAGCACAGTTTTGTGCTTTGGCACAAAACGTTCATTCCTGAGCAGGAAAGAAGTTGGATGCAAGAATGCCATGCATGTTCTCCCATTCCTGTGCTTTGATCTTCCAGCGCAGAGCATCCTCAGTCCCTGTTTCTAAAAGTGGTCTCTGTTGTTAAAGATGCTTGGAGAATTTCATACCATGTGCTTTTTGAGTTTGGTTTAGTTAGTTTCAAGGTCAGTGATGGTGAATATTGCACCTCTCCATGACAAACATAAATGCAACTGTGGCCGATTCTGGAAGGGACAAACTAGCAAGTAAAGATTTCCTCCTGGAGACTGAGCTTCACTGGCCAAGTCAATAGGATAAGTTCATTAAAGTAAAACTTATGACCTCAAAAAATAGACATTTGTTTGCAAGATACTCCTCGCTGTTCTCATCTGGTTGCCGCAGGTTATGCAGGTCAATTTTTGCCATTGCATCCCGGTGATTTTTCTACATTCTCTGGTTTATGGTAGCCAACGGCAACCGGACACCTCCTGTAGTGACGTTTTGGGAAGACGAGTGTTTCCTACAGTCTGTCCCCTTTTCGGGCTGTATGAAGGTGCACAAGGGTTATGGCAGGGTCCCCTCGCTGCCGTGCCGCCCCGCGTTTCCCGTCCGCGCCCGAGCCGCCGGGGCGGGCTGATGTCGGCGTGGAGCCCCGTTTGTGGGGCTGGGACAGGGCAGCGTTCTCGGTGGAGCGACCCCGGACAGTACCGGGACCCTCGTAGAGTCCGCGGGGAGGGACAAGCGGGGCGGGCGGGGCGGTGCGGGGATAACCGGGGCGGGCGGAGCGCGGCGGGCGGGGCGGTGCGGGGATAACCGGGGCGGGCGGAGCGCGGCGGGCGGGGCCGCGGTGCGGAAGCGGCGCCGGAAGAGGCGGGAGCCGTGNGCGCGGCAGCCTCTCGCCGTGTCCCGGGTCGCGGCGGTCGCGGGCCCCCTGCCCTGCGCTGCCCTGCCCTGCACTGTCCTGCCCTGCCCTGCCCTGCCCGGCCGCAGCCCGGCTGTGGGGGAGGCTGCCACGGCTCCCGGGGCCGTAACCCTGGGCCGGCTGCTTTCTTGCTAGAAAAGCATTCCCTGCGCTTTAAATTTATTTTGGAGGGCCGGTGGTATGTTGAAGTCTTAGCATTCGAGTGTGTTTGCACGTGTCAGTGATATATAATTGTGGGTTATGTTTGTGGGTATGCTTGAGAGTCAAGATTTTGGTCAGGTGACTGCACCAGCTGTCCTAATGATTAGGCTTGATAAGGCTTTTCAAAGCCTTGAGCAGGTACCATCACATGTATTACCGTCATGCGAAGTCGGCAATTAAAAAAGCTCCACGCACTATGGAATTGTGACCCCGATTAATTGTTTTAAGAAGTTGTTTAAAGAATTATATCCTGAATTATAATGCCCCAGCTATACATGGATTGTTTATGCTGGAATTGTATATTGGAGAGGATGTGAAGATAGTTTATTCCTGCATTGCAGCTTTTATCTCTTTCTCTCTTTGAAAGCATTTATTTTGCTGAACAAGGAAAAGGAGCGTAAACGTACCGACTTACAGCAGTATGGTTTTTTAAAAAGACGTGTAACTCTGTTTCTACAGTGTTTCTACCAACTAGTAGAAGAAAGGTCTTGCAGGAAACAAGATTTTATTAAAATGCAAATTTCTTTGGTGATGAGGAAGTACTAGGCGTAGAAAGAAATATTCATGTATGTTGCTTTCCTATATGATATTCAGTGAGGAAGAAATTCAGTCATATTTTATGACCCTGTAAAGATTCTATGCTTTTTGTATGGTGTAAATGCTGTAAAGAGGAAGAGTCTGAAACTGTGTCATAGACTTTGTATATAAAGGCCCTGTTTTATAAATCTTGAATGATTCTTGGTTGTCCAAGCAATCCAAACGTCACCTAAGCAAAGCTGCCACTGCCTCCCAAACATAGTTAACTATTTCAGAGAGACACTGTAAGAACCTGACTGTTAAAAAAACTAACAATCAAACCCATGTAAACTCCGTGTTTTTCTTTCTGACAGTACTTCCCATTATGTAGCTCTGTTCCTCTCTGGGAGGTAATAATGTCTGAAGAACAGTTTATCGCCCCTTTTGGTTGCACAGAAGATGCAATGGTTTGCTTCTTTGCTTGTGTATGAGCTAGTGGAATGTGATGGCCAGGCTGTTTGTTCTGTTTTACTGCCTGATCTTTGGCTATCCTCTCCTGAGAGTTAAAGCTACTTCTGTGCACTTCTGCTGGAGAGATGATAGGAGACCTGTGTAGTCACTACAGAAAGTTCTTTTTGGTATTTGAAGCAAGTTTCCAAGTGTTGTGATAAACGTAAGATAGGGCCGTAATAGGCACTGTGAAGAAAATTAACTCTACCTCAGCCAAAGCCAGCACAGCTGTGGAGGGTGGTATTTGTTGAACTAATTAGACTCTTCTTCTCCTGTCTTTGTAGAGGAATGGCTCCTTGTTGGTACCAAACAAGGGCATCTTCTGCTTTACAGGATCAAGAAAGACGTAGGTAAGTTGATTTTAAGAATGGCACAAAAAGGTTGATAATATTATTTTTATTTCCTGCACTTTTTAGAGGCTGTAATAATTTTAACACATATGATTAATTGCTGATTTTTTCCTACATAGAATTTCGTGTATGTAAAGTATGTTTTATTTTAGGTTTCTCTGTGTTTAAATTTATAGTAAGTGACTGTAATTTTTATAAATACAGCGCACAAATATGTGTCAAAGCAGTGCAGTGTGCCAGTTGCCAGAATTTTGATGTGTGTCATCTTTTAATGAAGGACTGGATTAGTGAAAGAGCAAATACGTTCAGTGGGTCCATGAGCATCATGGATGGGGAAGAGGGATAAATACTAACTAGTTCTGTCACGTATTTATTCTTTCCCTGCCTCTTTGACAGTCTTAAGTGCTCATAGTCTATTCTAGGAATGCCACAAATAGAACTGTTCTGTTTTTGGTTTAGTTAAAATCGATTTTCACTAAAGAGGTTTGTATTTCACATTACCTGCTATTATGTGGAAACTGATGTTATTGAACGCAGTAATACTGTGTAGCGTGGCACAGGAAAGTAAACACCAAGTGTAAGTTTCCAGGCTCATCAGCTCTTGGAAAGATGTTCATTTGTAGCTACTTCGATTCTAGAGACTGAAATCAGCTTGATTTTTCTGAAACATGTAGGCTGTCTGTCCAATTGGAACATGCTAGTCTTGAGTTGTTAGTGTTTTATCTCACATGGTAAATTTCTCCCCCTTTTTTGCATCAATGCCAGGAGAGGTTATGTCATCAGAAAGTGTCTGTAAGTCTTTCTCACTAAAACTCCTTTTAAACCCTTGTGGTGTAGTGTTTATTCCTTGTCTATTTTGCAGTGATGTGCACCCTAGCAATTTAAGTTGCTGACATTTGATTAGTATGGATAAAATCTTTATGGGTATCTTTGTATCTCTGGGTTTCAAATTACTTAAAGATAATGCCTGTAATGTAAAACTTGGGCAAGGCAGAAATGTAACTGTTGTTGAGGCCCTCAGCTGGGTACAAGGAGTGTAATTTACCTTTTCACCTGACTGTGTAGAAGACTCCTTGATGCATTTAGATATGATGTAGAAGTTAGCACAGATATGTTAAAGTGTCATTCTTCCAGTGTTAAGTGGCCAAGTTTGCTTTCGTAATTATTTGTTATTTACTTAGTGTGAGATATACACAGTTATGAGCAACTTCTGTTTACGTACTCTCTCAAATCTTTCTGATAGGTTGCAACAGGTTTGAAGTGACACTAGAGAAATCCAACAAGAACTTCTCAAAGAAGATTCAACAGGTAGGAAATACCATCTTCTTGATGTGGGGACAGTTTTCAGCCAATAAATGAAATATCAAATGTACATCTGAAATCTCTGCTATGCTTAATAAAAAAATTTCCAAAAGCTGTAGATTTTCCTAGAGGTGTAGCAGCCAGATGTTTTTGCCCAATCTTCCCGTAACAGGAATAAGCTTGGTTTGATTGCTAAAGCAGAAACCAAAGAATTGGAATTTGCAGGTTTATTTTTGGCTTTTGTTAGCAATAGGTCTTCAGTTGTTCTGACTGAGAATATTTCTAAAAAATATGGTAGTACACCAACAGACTGTAATGTATTATTTGACTCCCAGATGAAGTCTTATAGGAATGCGAATGTAGTTCCACTTACTTGAAATGTGGAACTAAAGTAACTGCCAGTCTTGCTGCCACTTTCTTTTTTGAGAACTTGTGCTCAATGATTATATTGGTACCTGGGAAAACACCTCAAAGATTATACATCCAATTTCAGGATGCAACACTATGTATGCTTTAGAAGTATTTTTGTCCTAGTAACATACCAATTGTTACAGCTTTTTTTACCAGCTTAGGTTGCAAGTGCTGTGTGCCAGCTTGTGAAAAGTGAGTGTAACTGAAAAGAGTTGCAATAGCTGAAGGAAGGTTGTGCATGGAAAACTGCCTTGTTGTTCTCATTAGTTTGAGATTTTCTTAGGCTATCTATAATCAAGCCTTGTTCAGAGTTTTAGTTTATGAATGGAGTCACTAACAGCATTCTTCCTTTCAGATCCATGTTGTTTCTCAATTTAAAATTTTGGTCAGTCTGTTAGGTAAGTGAAGAAAAGTGTTTTATATTTAATGAGTTCTTCTTGATGGAGTTACTTGTCTGAATGTGGCACCCTTTCCACACACCTGCATAGCAGTCTGGTTGTTGAGAAGTCATTGTGTAAAACTTAGCTTTGCATTTTGCAGAGGAGGCATTAAGCAGCATAGATTGAGAAGCAGCTTCACTTGTCATAAGCCAGCTTGGAGAACAAAGCGTTAATGCTGATTTGTGATTAGGAATGAAGAAGTGCATGCATGCTCTAAAGTGTCTGTGTAAAATACAGTTTGTATTGGCATCTCTGTGTGCAGGGATATGCATGCATGTGTATATGTGTGCACTGTATGATAAGAACTAAAACTTCTGACCGAATCTGCTTGATGTATCAAACTTACTGGTGGTGGCTTGCACCAAATTCACTTTATATGCAGATGTGGTCTTTTACTGTCTTGTGGAAGATTTGAGTTTGCTTGGCTCTGGCTATCTTTCTTTAACTTATGATCTTCTAATATCCTTTTTTGCTTATGTTACTACTCCCTTCTATGTGATCTGCAAGTCCTGGCTCTTCCAGCTCCAGCATGTGTAGATTCCTGGTGCTTGTGTCCTTGTGCGTACAAAAACTTGACCACAGTACCCTACATCTTCAGCTGTTCACTTTCCACTAATTTCAGGAGCCAGTTCAAAATGATCTTTGTTCATGCAATCTTCCATCTTGAACTTGCTCTGTTCTGGCCTGCTTGCTGTCCCTTCCACTCTGCCTTCCCCTGCTTGGTTAGCATTTGTTCTCAGTACCTTCCTGTAGTGTTTACCGATGCTGGTGTTAGACTTCTTTTCTGCATTTATTGTATGTGCCTTAGCGTTTTCAACTTTTGGGAAAACACTTCTTTTCCTTTCTTGCGGCGCTTAGTTTCACAAGTTATTTTTATATAAACATAAAATACAGTAACTTATTTGAATTAGCAATGACTCTACATGTATTAAATATTAAATAATAATTGGAATTTTGTTTAAAACAGAAAATAACATTTACGTCCATGACCTGTTGACATTTCAACAAATAACCACAGTTTCAAAGGCAAAAGGTGCATCGCTCTTCACTTGTGATCTCCAGGTAAGGGGACGAATACAGCTGCACAGATGTCCTTACTGTTTGTAATAAGGATTCTTATTCATGTTGCTGTATAGATTAGGTTTGTTAATTTTGTATTAGATGAAAATTTCTTGGGTACTAGTGCTTTTTAAAATTAGTACCTACTGCATTTGCTTATGGCAACAATTTTAAACTATTTTTCTTACTCTGCTTCATAAGGTATTTTTCTGTGCCTGTTGTGATTGTAGCTTTTGACACAGAACTTTTGATACAAGACTTCAAAGCATTTTTGTCCTGTACTATCTTTGACTCTTCTATTTCGAAAGGTCATCTTAATGTAAAAGCCATTTCCTTTCCTTGCATTGTCAGTGTTCTAGCTCATTGTGGTTTCTTTCTGCAAGCAATTCTGTCAGTGGTTTTTTTTTTACATTTTTGTTTCTCTTTATTGGCCCAAGGAGTCCTAGAGCAGCTGTGGTAGATTCAAGCCCTAGAATGGTTCTGTAAGGTGTAGCAGTTCTCTATTCATGTGCTCTGGTTAATTAAGTGACTCATTTCTGTTCAAGTGAGTTTCTCAGCCTGCTCATGTCGTTCAGACACCTTGTTCATAATCAGAAGAGATGGTTTAGTGCTCTTCATCATTTTTTATCTTTTTGCCCCATGGGAGCTCAGTGTTAAATATTTTCTAGGAAGTACTTGGGGTTTTCTAGACATGAAAAAGAATGTCTTTCAAAGCACCTTTACATCTGGTCATTGCAAAGTGGCTTGTTTGTGCATCCAGGCACTTAACTTTCCTAGTATTTCTTGTCAATAAACTTTTCCAATAGGTTAGAATATTATTTACGGTTTTATCTGTTAGTATAACACATTCTTTGTGTTACTCCATTTCCTCATCTCTCCTATACTGCATAGAGTTCCAGCTATTTATCCTGGTTTCAGGGTTGGACTGAGCTCTCTACTTACGTTCTGTTTGTGTGTGTGTGTGNTGTCACAATCCCTGTCAAAGTTTGTTTTTAAGTATCCTGCTACCTCCCCCACCTCCTTCCTCCTCCTCCCATGCTTCCTTTTTTAGGGAATCCCTTCTGGCATGGATAAACAAAGCTGCTCTTCAGTGGACAGCTTTGCTTCTAGAAGAGGCTTTCTTTTGGCCTTGTATTGTCTTGCTTGCCTCTCTGTGAGTGCCTATGAGTTAGGCCCGTCTGTTTTCACAGCAATCAGATACAGGGGAAGAGGTGCTGAGGATGTGTGTGGCAGTGCGTAAGAAGCTACAGCTTTATTTCTGGAAGGACAGGGAGTTCCACGAACTACAGGTGAGTTGTGTTCTTTCTGTGGCCAGGATGCCTGAGCAGGGAGGGTAGTTGCTCTTTACTGCTTGTCGTGCAGTCCCTGTTACTCTGAGGCACTGCTGACTTTCAGAACGCTGATGGCTGGTTCTGCAGAGATTTAACAATGAAACAGCAAATAAAAGTGAAAATACATGTTTGAAATCGCAGTTAATGGCGTTAATACAGTTTCATAAGTTAAAATTAAAGTAAGGGCTGTGTCCTATATTTTAATGTTCTGGTTGGAGTACGCTTTTAAGTCAGTGAACTGTATGAATGAGCATGGATAGCTTACAAAAACATTATGGAAGTGGGTGCACTTCTACTCAAAGTTTCTCAAATGTCATTAAGTCATAAGATAGTTGCTGACAAGTGTAGAGAGCTGCAGTTGTGAATACTGGATTGAGAAAAAATAACTAATTGAAATGGGTAGAGGCTTTTTCAGCTATGGTGCTCTACTAGAAAATTACCAGCTAACTCAGAGCACCCCTCTGTACTGAGTCTAGCCTTTTTGCTGGATACTGCCATTCCTTGAGCAGTAGATGTTGGGCACAGGTGGTGGGGATTATGATGCTGGCAAGAGAGCAGTCTGTGTTGCCAGATTTGACTTTTGCTTTTCGTTCATAACGACCAGTTTAACCTGTTCTCCTCAGGGAGACTTCAGTGTACCTGATGTACCCAAGTCTATGGCCTGGTGTGAAAACTCCATCTGTGTAGGCTTCAAGAGGGACTATTACCTGATACGGGTAAGACGGGACTGTGCAATAGTGTTTTAAGAAGATTTGGATAGGAATAGGCATTATGGAGGCTGCTCCTGTGCTCTCGAATTTAGCAAACAGATTTATAAAAACCAGCATTTGGTACTCCTGCTATTTGTGGTTTTGGAAAGGGCAGTCTAAGCCTGTCCTTTTAAACTGATATTTTGTCAGGAAGTGCTCTTCTCTTTGTTGCTATTGAGACCAGTGTTTGCAGCACTTGCAGAAAAAAGGAATTGGAGAAGATACATTTTGGTTTGGCAGCAGTCTGTGTAAGCTTAGCTTGCATTTTATTTAATGTATTAAGAAATGAGATTAGCTCTAAAAGGAAAAAGAGACCAGGAACAACTTATCTGGCATACAGTGAAGCTTAACCATTCTTTCAGTTTTTATTCTCTAGCTGAACTGTAATAGTTTGTTTGAAAGTCTGTGAACTTAATTTAATATTACAGTTTCCACTTAGACTTCATTTACAGGTATAGTTTATTCTTTTTTCTAACTTTACAGCTGGCTTCTGTAGATACTGTAGGAAAATAAGATGAAGATGAGGTGCAGCACACATGTACATGTACCTACATAGGTGGCATCACTGATCTGTAGTCAACAGGAAAACTGCACATAATTTCTACAGTCACTTGAAACTGATGCTGCTCACAAAAGAAGGGATGCCTTTCTGCAGTGCTCTCCTAGATGTTGATTCCTGCCATTCTAGTGATAGGAGAAGTTGTGCAGCTGCTCAAGCAACCAAGGTGGACACCAACTGTCCAAGTGTCTACTGTGGGTTGGCTCTGGTGCTTGACTAACTCATCCTTGAATCATCATTTCACTAAATAGGCAGGAAAAGTACACATGTTTTTATGGTGTTGTTACCTGATGGCTAGCTGTTGATATATTAAATGCTTGAGCTGTAACACAAGGGAAGCAGCAGGAATGTGCAGCTGGAGTTGGAGAAGGATTCTTTGTTTTGGTTGTTATATCAGCTCATGAAGCAGCAATTTTTTGTGTGAGTTCAGTTCCCACTATAGCATGTGGCCAGAAGAATGAGTGCTTAGGGCAGGGGAAAAAGGCTAGGCAGGTTTCTAGGCTTTTAGTTAGTGGGGGTTTTTTTGCCTTTATTTATTTTTTTTTTTAATGTGGCAGTGCTCACTCATGCCAGAATGAAACAGTGTTAAAAGTTTTGGCCTAAATGAAGTGTTTGGACACTTCAGCTGATTTGGTGCTGTGCTATTACACATTTTAAAAACTGGTGAGAATTATGTGCTCAGCTACTATTGCAGTAACAGGAACACATCATCTCAGACACAAAAGTAATAATTTTTTATTTCAGGATGATGTATAAGCAGGATAAATTATGATATGCAGAAACTTGTATTGATTCTCTTTAAATTTGCACTTGTCCTATTAGTGATTACCCTGGGCTGCAAGATCCCTCTAGGGTTTTTTGCCTTGGTCTTACGCAGCTTTGAAATAAAGGTTATTTTGCAAAACACTTTTTTTCCATGTTCTTTATTATTGTAGGTGGATGGAAAAGGATCCATCAAAGAACTGTTTCCCACGGGGAAGCAGCTGGAACCATTGGTAGCTCCTGTAGCAGATGGAAAAGTTGCAGTGGGCCAAGATGATCTAACAGTTGTGCTTAATGAAGAAGGGGTCTGTACTCAGAAATGTGCCTTGAATTGGACAGATATTCCTATAGCTATGGGTGAGAAGTAGCAGTTTGTGTTTTTTTCTAAATTTGCTTCTTTACTCTTTTTTATGTGATAAAATCATTGATGTTCCTAGTATTTTGAAACTAGCTGGATTTGGAGTGTGACTGTTGCTACAGTATTCTGAGTAGTACTCTGGGGAAGGTTTCACATGTGTTTGTTCTTGCTTCTTGGCCTTCTTTGCTTGTGGTCTATGGGCCTCACTCCTCATAAAATAGGTGTATTCCAAATTTTTTTTAAAGGGACAAGATCTGAAATGGAAAGTAGTGTGTTAAAACACTGTATTTCTGGGCACCTGGGTGCCTCAGAGTTTCCTTATGTTGAAGGAAGAGCAAAAGGCTTGGTAGTAGTGTGTTAGAAAATTGCTGTCAATGTCAGGCATTGAGTTTTGTTTTGAACATGAAAAAGGGGCACATTTCAAGGGGATGAAAAATTGAAGAGAAGCCTTAAGTCATGGCTTGTTTCAAGGAATGCTTGAGAACAATCAACTTAAATTTTTCACTTGTTTCATGGATAGAACACCAGCCTCCCTACATCATTGCTGTTCTGCCAAGATACGTGGAGATCCGCACTTTTGAACCCCGGCTGCTGGTGCAGAGCATCGAGCTGCAGAGGCCACGCTTCATCACCTCTGGAGGGTATTGATATAAATCATTATCGCTGTTGTCAGGCTGGCTGGCAGTATGTAGCACTCTGAAAAACTGTGAGAAGAGCAGCTTTTCCAACTCTCACCTTAAGATGCAGCATTGAAGCAGTCTGTTGGGTTTTTATGGAGATTGGTGGAGGCCATACCTTGAGGAGGAAAGGATAGAGTTGAGTGTCTTTAAGAATTTGGGACACTGGAGATACAGTCTTCTTTCTGCTTTGCAATAACGCTCCAGTTGCTCTTGGATTGATCCATGTTTGTATTAACCAGGATTGGGGATTTTTTTAAGGTAGGGTATTGCTTCTATCTCAGCACTGAAACTTAATAATTGACATTTTTTTGTCTTGTTTACAGCACAAACATTATATATGTGGCAAGTAATCACTTTGTTTGGAGGCTCATTCCGGTGTCCATAGCCACACAGATCCAGCAGCTTCTGCAGGACAAACAGTTTGAGTTGGCTTTGCAGTTGGCAGTAAGTACTCAAAAACTTGGGTTCGCAGTGGATGTGCAAAATTGTGCAAAAAATATTGTGCAAAAGCACAGAAGAGGATGTTTGCCTCTGCTTAACTGTAGTGAGTCCACTAATCAGTCAGTCAGTGTAAGCTCCCAGCTGTCCACTTTGCACAAACTGGTAAACTCTGGACTTCTTTAACTGAAGTTTTAGTTTTGTGCTGCCATTATTCCGTATTGATCTGTTGTGGTTTAGATTTCGAGAAATCATCTTGTGTATGAAAGATTATCTCTCTTAGCAGTTTAATTGGTTACCTTCTTTTAGATTTTTGAAGTCAGTTGGACTTCAAAGTCTTCAGACTGCTTGTAAACAGTGTAGTTTGGAGTTGTGAGTTTTGTTTTATCACATGACTTTTTTTTGGTAATATTATTCCTGAAATAATAATTTGTTAGAGATGCTGATGCAGTATGTTTCATTATACTGCTCTTACTGTGTTAGGATTTTTTGATTTCTGGAAACTCCCCTTAATTAATTGCATTTTGAATTGCTGACTTGGAAAAAAAATTTGAAAAGGCAAATGAGTGAAGAGACATTTGTTGTGACAGAACAGGTACATAGGTAACCAGGGGTTGCTTTCAGACCTTCCAGGTTATCTCAGTGGCACAATAAGCATAGACAGGTACCAGCAGTGTTCATTTTGAGAGATTGTCTTTTTTCTTCCTACTCTCTCCACGGGATAATGCTCCTGTTAATTCTCTAGGGTGTTTCTCTCTCATATATGAGGCCCAAGAGTTTTTAATGTTTGTTAATTTGTATGTATGCAGGAAATGAAAGATGATTCAGATAGTGAGAAGCGACAACAAATTCACCACATAAAGAACCTCTTTGCCTTCAACCTTTTCTGCCAGAAGCGTTTTGATGAATCCATGCAAGTTTTTGCCAAGCTTGGGACAGGTAAATGCTTGGGTTGGCATTGAATCACTTAAGTTAGGAGGAATGAAATCAAGTTAACTGGCTATTTCAGGGGTTTTTTGGTTTTTTTTCTGTTTTGTTTTAGTTTAAGACTGTGCTGTCTAGTGCAGATCAGCCTCCTATGAACAGCAAATAGCCTAGGCAGCTACCTAGTTGTTTTTTGGTGGAGCTGGTAATTAGTTACTTAATAACTTAATTAACTACACAATTAAGTACAGTTAAGTACTTAATTAACTACACTTAGTAAATTAAATCAAATCAAGGGTTTGCCCTTTTTACAGAATATATTTGTGTCCTATGGTATTTTAAAGCATGCATAGCATGTGCACATACTCTTTGAAGTTGAATGTTTCAGCAGCTGCTAAAAGGCTCCTTGTAGCTTGGAATGAAAAATAAGGAACATCTGTAGATTTGCAAAATCATTGGACTCAGATGAGGACCCTTAACCCTTGGTTTAGCAAAGATGCTGAAACCAGGAAGCTTTTCTGTGCTGTTGGAAGTCACAGTAGTCTCTGATGCTGTTCCTCTGATTCACAGTATGGCTATTGGAAAAATACTTGAAGACTGAACTGTACCATAGAATAGTGCTTAAGACTGAGGTTTTTTTTACTGGTGACAGATATCTCATGTGCATTTAAACCTAGACCTTACTTTCATGACACTTACATAATTTTTACTTTGGAAAACTACAGTGAAAGACAAGGACTGAGAACTCAAAGTATTTTGAGCTTGAATTAGAGGACAGTAATTTTGAATTTGCTTAAACTCTGTGAAAATGGATGTGTGTTAGTTACAGATGGTACTATTTAGTTCTTGTTTCAAAAGCACAGTAAATCTTCTCTTAAAACATTGCTTGTTCCTTGAAATCCTGTCTTACTGTCGGGGTAGTTAATGCTAAGATTCTGCAAGAAGAGGAGTAAGATGGTAATAATGGCTTGTCTTCCAGGTGTACCAAGTGCACAGGTTGGAATTTCCCAGGCTCGGATTTTGAAACACGTTTTTCTTTTGCTTCTTTTGCATTGTTATAGCTACTTTTCTGTAATGAGCAAATTTTGTTTAGGCTCTAGAACCTTGTGGATGTACACGTAGACTACAGACTGCTTTGTTAGAAAGATAAGCTTGCTCTAAGTTTGCAAAAATAATATGAATGGCTACTAATACTAGTTATTTTTTGTGTAGATCCCACTCATGTGATGGGTCTGTATCCTGACCTCCTGCCCACAGATTACAGGAAACAGCTACAGTATCCCAACCCCCTGCCAGGGCTCTCTGGGGCAGAGCTGGAGAAGGCACATTTAGCTCTGATAGACTACCTAACTCAAGTGAGTGCTCCTCTACCTGGTTTTAGAGCAGGGTTATTCAGTTCTAGCATGCTTAGTTGGTTAACTTTGATATGCAGGAAGCAGTGCACCTACTCCAGCTCTGTCGTGCTAGCCTTAATGGGCTGTCCTCATGGCTGGAAAATATGGCAGGAGCTCCGGAGTGAGCAGGGGAAGTGGAACACATGAGACACCCCACAGATATGTGGAAAACATCACATGTGACTGGACAAAATTTCCTTATGGATTGGATCTGAATATGAGTCCAGTATTTTATTTCTAGTATCCTTCTGAAGAGGACTTGAGCACTTCATTTTTTTTGTTTTTGTTAAGTGATTATTATGAAGGGCACTCTGTCCAGGAGATAGGTTGAGGGCATGCAGTAAAAGGTGGAACAGGAATTAACAGGTACTGTAACTTCCTGCCCTCTTTATTTTGTCATAACTGGAACCTGAATTGTTTGATTGCCATCCTTGCTAGAGTAAAAGGAAGTTTGTTTCTGGAGGAGGATGGGTTTTATGCCTAGTAGTTCAAAATCTAAATTGTTTTCCAAATATTTTAAATGTTTCCTGACTTCTCTAAAATGTCTGTTCAGGTTAACAGAATTTCCTTCTGACAATTTTCTCAAGACTCTGGACATTTTGCAGAACTATAAATATGCAAAACAAATGTATACACCTGAATGTGGTTGTAGAGTTTGTGTTGAATAGTTAGTAACAATAAAATTATTTGGGAAATAATTGATTAAAACAAGTTATTAAATGGGCTTAATTTAGTCTTTGTAGTTGATGGGTTATATATACTGAGGTGAGATGTAGAAATCCATGGCCTTTTCTTGTTAAAATTTCATTTGATGTCCTGCAGAAAAGGAGTCAGCTAGTGAAGAAGCTGAATGATTCTGATCATCAGTCCAGTACCTCACCCCTCATGGAAGGAACACCCACGATCAAATCCAAAAAGAAGCTGCTACAAATCATTGATACCACGCTGTTAAAGTGTTACTTGCATGTGAGTTTCTGTCTAACCTAGAGGCTTTGCCATGCAACCTCTGTTGGAATTTCAGACTAAAACATTTAAGAAGGAGGATAAGGAGCTACTTCAGAAATTCTCACACAACTGTCTGTCTTTGATCTAAAAATAATGTGTAAAATTTGAGTGGTAGCTAGTTTGCTCACTGGTCAGGAAGCAGTTTCATGGAATGAGGCAGGTGTGTCTGTTCCTGGTTGCTGTCTCTGTCAAAAGAAAGTGGCTGTGTATTTTGAAGTTCTAATGAATGCTTCTGTCCCCCAAATTATGGAAATTAACATGGACCTTACTGTAAGATGTGAAACTGTCATTTCTTATTTTTTCTTATGCTATGAGGCTTCCTTCCTCCCCTGCACCCACTTCCAACTTGTGTTTTGTACTGTACACTTAGAAGGTGCACTTCCAATGGAGTTTAAGTGCTCCCTTTTTTGCTTGCAGACAAATGTAGCACTGGTGGCACCACTGCTACGTCTGGAGAACAATCACTGCCATATTGAGGAGAGTGAGCATGTACTAAAGAAGGCACACAAATATAGTGAGCTGATAATACTGTATGAGAAGAAAGGTTTGCATGAGAAGGGTGAGTATGAGGTTGGGAGAGGAGAAGGAATAGAAGCATGTATTCTTTGTATTGTGTTTAGACTTGTCTTCAGTGAGCAGGCTACTGAAGAGACTGTTTAATTGCTGTCTTGTGATTAAATCTTTTTGTTCCTGTAACAATTTGGCCTGTATGTTCAAAACAAACCTTGGTTTTGTCTTCAGTAGCGTAACAGGAAAAACACACCTTTTTTGTGGTTCATGTTGGAGCTAGCAGTTACAAAGGAATTAACTTCTTTTGTTTTGAAAGCATTACAGGTACTGGTGGATCAGTCAAAGAAAGCCAACTCGCCTTTGAAGGGTCATGAGAGGACAGTGCAATATCTGCAGCATTTGGGTGAGTGTGAAGAAGAGCAGTATTTTTGTGAAGTTGTTGTTCTTGCTTGGCTTAGTGGTTATTCTACTGTTTGGCAGCTTTCTGGAGGATATCAAGCAGAAAGGGTATCCTTGTTATCTTGTTTGGTTTCTTGCATAATGCAACCTTCAAGTAATAGCTCAAGGGTTTCAAGTTTTGTTGAAACTTAAATATCTTATTGGAAAACATTCCTTATTTCTGATTAAAGTATCCACTGTGAGAAAATGGGCCATAGTAATTTGAGTTTTCTTCCAGTGATGATTTATCATTCTCAGTCAAGTAGAAACTCTTCTGTAGTCAACTCTTTCCTATTGATTTTTGGGCATTTAATGAAATACTCTTAGGTAGTTCTCAAGTAATTACAAATTCCTCTGGGCTTGTAGCTATGGTCTTTTAAGTCATCAAGTATGTATTACTGATGTGTGTTTGATACTTGCCTTCTGTCAATAGAGTAAACACTTATTATTTATTGCATCAAAGCAAATATTAAGCAGTAATTGTGCGACTGGCCATCAACAATATGCTTTATCAGCACGCAGGTGAATTATGTATTTGGTGGGGTGGTAGATATTTTTGTATGTTGCATTATTCTTTTATCTTTTATAATAGCGTTATGCAGAACTTTTTCCTATTACAGCTCTTGTTTAAATTAAAGATTTGTTGCTGAGGAAGTTTGGAAATTCACTGCCTATGGCCTGTGTGAATCCCCATGTGGATGAATGTTATGTGCTGAGGGAGCCAGTTGTTCTGATTTCTGGTGCAGTGTGATGTTGACCTTTTAGTAGACTGATCAATAAGCTCTGGTAGTTATTTAATGAGCTACTCCTCTCCTTCTGACATTTTCACTGTGTTGAGTAGGTTTTAATTTCATGTTTGATTTGCTTGAGATTTCAACAAAGGCAGCTTGATCAGTGCTTTGGCAGGCAGCTATTCTAATTAATGTCATACTTCTTTATAAGGAGTTAGACTCTCTGTTTTATATGAGAACTTACTTCCATTACTTGTCCTGTCCTATTTTAAAATTTTCTCTGTGAGGCCAGCATGCCCTGTAAATTCAGGAAGTTAATAGGGTTCAGCAAAATTCAGACCCCCCAAGTTTATTGCTGTTTGCCAGGTCACACTTTTGTTTCTGAAACTTTGAGATTGGCTCTTCTGGGGACTGTTTCACTTATTTTACTTCACAGTGCACATCATCTGCATTTTTTATTTATTTATTTTTTTAATACTGCTAATATGAAGATACTGCTTGTTTTAAATATTGTGGGATGGAGAAAAGCACACAATGCCTGCCTTTATATAGGGTTGCTGTAAGTTTCTGTTTCTTGTATAGTTGCTGTTGTGTTGTTTGGGCAGTGAATGCCTTAATGATTCTGAGCAGGAGGATGAGGGGAAAGTCATGTTTTCCCAGTATGTTCTATTGGCATTGGGAACCAAATTGTCCAAACTATGGTATTCTTTTAAAGGGGCAAGTCCTACATTTTGCTAAAAGCTGAGAAACTGTTACCTGTCATGTAGTTTCTATGCCAGTTACTTCAGCACTGTGATGCTTTAATACTTGTTATAAAGTATTTGACCATTTGCTATAGAAGTCATTAGACTGACAGGCTAGAAATGGACTGAAGGAAGTTACACGAGTGAAAAGTACAGTGCTTTCTCTACCCTAATAAAAACAAGTTGAAAGGGAAGACGTTTGGAATGTGATTAAGGCAACTAATCTTGGTTTTGGGCTGAATTCTTTACGTTTGATGACACTTAGTATTTGAGTTAATTTTTGCTTCTGTTTGAAATCATGTTTGTGAAGCAATGAAAATGTGGCTTTAACTTGGAATGAACGATTTGCTTGACTTGAGCAACAATTGGATTCTTTATGTAAATTAAGCTTTTCTGGCTGTGAAAGCATCTGCTTGTGTTGTGAGTAGATAGATGTTTAGTATTTTAACATTGAGCACTGCTGCTTTTTGTATTCCAGGCACAGAGAACTTGCACTTGGTATTTTCCTACTCTATCTGGGTGCTAAGAGATTTTCCTGAAGATGGACTGAAGGTAAGTGTGGTTGAAAGAGATTCTTAGTGCAGTGTATGGAATTGGGATAACTCATTGTAAGAAGCTGATTAATGCTAAATCCAATCAAATACATAATTTGTATTTTCTGTGTTCAGTACTGTGCTAATGTTAGCAGTAGATAGAGCAGGTCAGTCTTTCACTTTTTCTTATGCTTTTCCTTTCTTGGAACACCTTATATTGTAATAAATAGCTAGGAACCTTTGATACATTTCTTGTTATTGATGTCACACTTTTGCACAAGAGCCTAATTGGGTATTTGAATGTCAGATGTTGATTTGCCTATAAAATTGACTCCCTGTATTTGGGAAATGTTGGGCTCTGTAAGAGAGGAGTGTTTACTAAGGCAGAAGTGGGGATGTTTGTTCATCTTTTCAGATGTGAAATAACTTCTCAGTGCCTGAATAAGCTGCTCAGATTTTTTTTTTATACTTCTTGTGTTTACTCTTTGGACACATGATGATGTGCTGGGCTTCAGTGCCTTAGAGAAAATATACTGTGGCACTTAAAAAAAGAAAATCACTATTCTCTGAATAAAATTTTGTTTAACAGATATTTACAGAAGACCTCCCTGAAGTGGAAGCTTTGCCACGAGACAAAGTGCTCAGTTTCTTGATAGAAAATTTTAAAAGTTTGACTATTCCTTACCTGGTAAGAACTCAATCTCTATGAACGCATTTTACATTCAGTACAAAATGTTACATGTAAGATTTTAGTTCTCCAGGAGTTGAAGCCTGATGCTGTCTCACAGAATGCTAGCTGTGCCATAAGTTGTGTAAAGAAAACATAATTAAACTGCATGAAATCTTGAGGTCAGGCTTGGTAAAGGCAACCATGGAACTGTTGCTTGCTTACAATGAATTACTTCCCAGAGGAAGTGTCTATAACTGAGCCTTAACATGTATTTACAGGAACACATCATTCATGTCTGGGAAGAAACCGGTGCGGACTTCCACAACTGTCTGATCCAGCTGTACTGTGAGAAAGTGCAGGGCTTAATGAAAGAATATCTCAGTTCTTTCCCTGCAGGTATGTTTAGCCTTTTCTGGTGGGAGGGCCAGGGATATGGGACAGCACAGGGAAGCCTTCATATTCCATATTGTTGTAAGCCTTCCCTGTTGACATCCAGCATAAGATACCTAAGTGATGGAGGGAACTGGAAAACAGAAGTTGTGGGTTTATAGGGCAGTCTAGTTTATTGCCTCTCAAGACATCTTAAGGGATCAAGTAACACTTTGTTCATAATTAAGTGGAATGGCAGCTATTGCTCCCTGACTTCTGCCTGTTAAGGGTAGGGAAGGGTTTTGAATAACTTGAGTGTTGCTTTAACCAGCCACTTGATGTGTTTTTAGGAGCTGAAGTTAATTTGGCAGGTGCACCACAGTCCCAACCCGTGTAACAGTTCTACACCATTTAGTTCCTCTTCATAATGATTTGTTTATCTTCTTTTGTGTACTAGTGTAGTGAAATAGTTGTGATAATTCAGCTTATGTTTTTTTCTTTTATATAGATAGAGCTCCAGTGCCTGCTGGGGAGGAAGGAGGAGACCTGGGAGATTACCGGAAAAAGCTGCTTCTTTTTCTGGAGAAGTCTAGCTGGTATGAACCTAGTCGACTTATTAGTGACTTCCCCTTTGATGGTGAGTTCTGTTTCCATAGGTTAATTAAACCGTAGCTTATTGCATTGTACAGCAGAGCTTCCTCACTTATCATAGAATCATGGTAACTAGAAATAGAGGAATGACTACCTGTAGTTGCAGGCCAGTGGTTTGTATACTAACTCTGTTTTTGCTGGCACAGTTGGGTTTACCAGTTTCTGCAGGATTCCTGTAACTGTTGACCGAAGACCTTGTGGCATCTCCCAGCTATTTAGCCTAACTTTTTGATGAGCCTGAATTGCTCAATAGATCTGAAGGTTGTTGTTTCTTAAGGTTACTTAAAAATTTGTAAAAGGTTTCTGAGACTGGTGTGAAATGTAGACTTACAGTGTCAGTATAATTTAAACTGTAGCCTGAGTGCAGATTAATAGTTCCTTCTGTTAGTCTGGTCACTAATTTTGTCATTTCTCTGTGTAGCTATTGATTTATTCCTTCATGCTTATCACTAGGTCTGCTAGAAGAACGTGCTCTGCTCTTGGGTCGAATGGGGAAGCATGAGCAAGCTCTGTTTATTTATGTTCATATTTTGAAGGACACCAACATGGCTGAAAAGTAAGGATTTCTTTATTTTATTTTATATTTTTGCATTTTTGCTAGACTTATTTTGCTGACTGCTGTATGGATAGGATGTGTAGTGAAATGCACATTTTCTTGACCTTAAAGCTCTTCTAGGTGTCTGTTTATTACAGATGCTGCTGCTGTCCCTTGAGGTTTGCCTTTTCATGCTCTTCTGTCATTGTGCTTTAGAGCAATATGACCATCGTCGATGAGTTACTACTTTCCACCTGTCCTTAGTCTGCGATCTTGTGTGTTGTTTTGCTTCTTTTCTGTTTGGAGAGACGTTCCCTAGCCTACGTGCCAAGTTAGGCTCCTTAAGTTAGCAGAATCCTCTTTAGTAAAGATACAGCATTTTTCTGCATATTTTGTGCCAGGGAACGTCCTGAGTGAATCAGAAGTACTCAGGTAAATGTAGAATTACCCAACACTGGCAGGTATATCTGAACATTGGGGCCTGTTCAATATAGTTTCTTTTCAAGCTATTTTCAGCAAATGCTTGTTAGAGGGCATTCAGCCCTGGTGTGCAGTGTACACGAATGAACAGCTTCTCTTTGTGATTCAGATACACTAATTAGAAATATCTACACATAGGTTTTTGTGCTGTGGTGTGTTGATTGGAGATATGTCCCCCCCCCTCTTTCTTATATGGCTGAATTAAATTTAGCTTCTGCATTTAAGGCTTTTAAAGTTGATTGGAAGTGGGAGACTTGCACAAAGCTTTGCTTCTGTCAGCATTGTGATGCAAAGTAATGGTGTAATCCTGCTGTGCAGTTTGATGAATTGATCCAAATCAGTCACCAAACTTGGATGACTTCAGTAGTCAGAGCATTTAAATGTTAATTTCTGTAAACTGATTCTTTGGGTCCTGTAATTGTTTCTGTATTTGACTTGATTCTTCTCTGTTGATTGTTCTAGCTACTGCCATAAACATTATGACAGAAACAAAGATGGCAACAAAGATGTAAGTAGCTTCTTGTTCAGTAAGGAAGTAGAACACTATTCATACCTTGTTTGAGGAAGGTCTTGCTCTGTGTAGACTTTTTCAGGGTTTGTGGAGTGTGCGGGATCCTATGTATAATCTCTTCTCTTGGCATTTAGGAATTACTAGATGATTGTGGGGTGTATTTTGTTGAGAATCACAACTGGATTTGAGCCTATATTAAGAGCTGTTTAAACGAGCAGTTCAGAATTTTGGATGGCATGGGTACAATTAGTACCATTGCTGGGTTCTACCAGCACTGTCAGTTGTGGATAGGTGCAGGGGTTTCAGAACTTTTCTTTTGTGTGCTGCAGGTGTATCTGTCGCTGCTCCGCATGTATCTCTCCCCACCCAGTGTTCATTGCCTGGGACCGATCAAGATGGAGGTGCTGGAGCCCCAAGCCAATCTGCAGGCTGCTCTGCAGGTTTTGGAGCTGCACCACAGCAAACTGGATACCACTAAGGTAAGTCAGACCTGTAAGTACTCACTTTGTGCTGTTGGCAGGAGATTACGGAAGGTACTGGAATAGGCGAATGAATGGATTGTGTCAATCTAAGTGGGTCAATTTCTATTCTATTTTAGTCTCTATTCCTTTTCAACTTTTCCTAACTTTGTTCCAGGCAATAAACTTACTCCCAGCAAATACACAGATTAGTGAGATTCGCATCTTCTTAGAGAAAGTCCTTGAAGAAAATGCTCAGAAGAAAAGATTTAATCAAGTGCTCAAGAATCTTCTCCATGCAGAGTTTCTGAGGGTAAGCATCCACTGCCTGTTATTTATTGGAATAGTGTTTTAAAATATGTTCAGTATTTAAATTTACTGTTCCTTATAGGGGATGGGTGTCCTCTAGATGGTGCTGTAATGCACCTAAAAATTAAATGGGAACCATGTAACTTGAACATCTTTCTTGCAGGAGATGGTGTGTACATTCATTTTAGTTTGGATGAGGTGTTTGTCTTTGCTCAGTGTGCTGTGGTGTGCACTGCAGAATCACCTCAGACAGCTTGGACTGGATTTCTTTCTAATAAAGTGAACCAGAGGAAGCAGTTCAGTAGTTCACCTTAACACTCCTTAGTTGTTGGAATGCCTTAGGCTGTGGGCCAAGGTGAAAGTAAAACCTTGCAATTTGTATAGTGTGGGCTTTGTGTGTTCAGTACCACCTGCTCTGCTCCACAGACCTGCTTCTTCTGTGCTGCACAGTGTAGTGTAGATACAGCCACTGACAATTAAACCTTGTGATGGTTTGCAGTTTCATCAGACCAAGGCATGGCATGGCTTTTTGAGCAGCTTGGTTTTTTTATCCTTCTTTAGGTCCAGGAGGAGCGGATCTTGCATCAGCAAGTAAAGTGCATTATTACAGAGGAGAAGGTGTGCACTGTTTGTAAAAAGAAGATAGGTAACAGGTGAGAGAACTGGGTAAACTAGATCAAATACTAATCTGGTACACTTAAACTAAGAATGTTGGAAAACTGAATGTGTATGTATAGCCAGAGAGAACAGCAGTATGAGGGAGCCATTTGAAGAGTGTTTGAATTACAGATTACATCAATCAGCTGGATGGTTAGGGATACCTCAAAGCTTTGGTCAGTGAATTTGCTGCAAGAGTTTAATCCTTCTTTCAACAAAGGAGATATAAAATCCCTTCAGAATCTCCCAAGAGTTCTTACTCCACAACTCTAGAAGGCATAAAATCGCTCCTCATACTGAATTCTGAAAACTTTGTAAGAACACTGCCTTTCTAAGAAACCGCTTCCTAACCAGAATTAAGAAGGATAATATAAAGAATTTTAAACTAAGATACATGTGTAGTTTTCTATATCTGATGGTTTGATGGCTCCCTCATTTATGTTTTGTAGCCTACGTATGACGGGATGTTTAAAAGTAGAACTAATTTGCTTGATGATTTGGATGCCAGTGACCCTGAGATGAGCTCAGTGGGTTAGAGCATGGTGCTGATAACACCAAGGCTTCAATCCCTGGATTCAATCCCTAGACTGGCCATTTACATAAGAGTTGGACTCTTATCTTTGTGGGTCCCTTTCAACTCAGAATATTCTGTGAATCTGTGAACTTTTCTTCTACCATTCCTTGTAGCTAGTTTTAGGATAATACAGAATGCAAATTTTATTTGCACTTGGTTTTTTTCATCTTTCAGCTGGAGAGAAATGCTACATGACTTAGTCATTATTTTCTTGTTGATGTGAGCCCTTCTGAGGTGTCAGTAGCATTAAGAATGATAGGGAAAGGTTCTTTTCCCAAAACATTTTAATAAACATCAGTCTAAATATTGCTATGCATATTAAATTTTTTGCTCTTAACATGCGGCATGTAGTATCAGAATTGAAATTTGCAAATGCAATATTGTTTCAGTTTTCTAGAATTTTTCTAGTGTTGTTAAGTTCAACAAGATTTTGAAGGGCGTGTCCTCCTGTCTTTAACTGGTTACCAGTGACTTCCAAGTAAAGTGTGCCTACAAAAATGAAAATAGATTTTAAAAAACCCCAAACAAACCTCATAGAAAAACCATAGAATTCTTTTTTGTGTTTTCTCTTAATATATTCAAGCTGTTTAAAAAAGTGTCACTATCATGTGTCTCTCTTTGATTCTGCCCAACTTGGATGCTCTTGTTTGAATATGGAAAATAGTTTGTCTTGACAGCTGATGTTTATGTTTTGTTCTCTTTGCAGTGCATTTGCTCGATATCCTAATGCAATAGTCGTGCATTATTTCTGCTCCAAAGAAGTCAACACACTGGACACCTGACCTTGTCATGGTTAATAATCCCAACATTCATATGAAATTCAGTACTGATGACTAAAGAAGTTGATGTGTCTGAGATTTTTGAGGCTTGTTGCTAGGTTCTCTTACACTGGGTAGAAGTCATTTGTACCTATGGACTGACTGTACCTACCCAGCAATATTGATTTACTAGAAAATGATTTTAACCATGTTGTTACAGTACTGGCAACTACACTGAACCTCTCAGTCCTCAGATGAAGAATAGAAACGGAATTTTGTAGTGAGTTTTGTAATACACTCCAGCCTTGCAAATGAACCATTAGACAACTGTTGGACATTCACCACAAATCAAGGTTTACAATAAAACATACTTTCTTAGGGTGGCAATGTTGTGATTTGGCCTTGTATGTAAGTATTTATTCAAAAAAAGAAAATTCCCTGGAAGTCTTTGCAGTCATATCAGCGTTGCGTGGAGATCACCAGGTGTTTGTCATAGAGGGGGCTTCTGTGTCTGTTTTTAGACATAAGAAGTGTAACTTTAATCTCAGTGACAGAAATGTTTAAGTGCTGGCCAAAGGACTCTCTATTGATATTCAGTGTTTTTGCCTGACCTTCTGGTAAGTTGTTTCACAGGAGATAGTCAGACAAATGGTAGATACCACTAAGAAGCTTCTTTTTTCCTTTTTGTTTTAGTTTGAGAGCTAGAAATTGAATTAACTTGCGTGTTGTTTGCACTGACTATGTTCACTCTTGGTGTGAGTGGAAGCTCTGAGACTATTTGAAGAAGTTGACATCTGCACTCACAGCAAAAAGCAAAGAATACTCTGCAAAGCAATTTCTGGAAGGAGTGGACTCTAGTTACTGCTTGAGCTTCTGGACTATGCTTGAGACTTTTGTATATAAATTCTTTAATCTCTGGTTCACTTTCCAACATTGAATGAAAATCCAGACTGTTTCAACATCTGTGTATTTTAAATGCTCTAGAACTGCATTCTGCTCAGGCCAGTACTGTTCTTAAATTACTCTTGGGCCAGAAGTCTTAACACAAGAACTAGATTGTACCATACTCACTGTAGACTGTAGTATTTTTGTCTAACTTATTTTTTCAGAAACATTAATCAGTAGCAGATTGGTATGATGGACAAAATGTTTGTTGCAGGAAGAATCTGTGGAGTGGTGATCAAAAGGCAGCAGTAGCAAATAACCCAACAGAGTGGCTGTTTGACTCCCAACATCCTGGTCTAGCAATACTTATAAATATGTCATTATTAAGTAGTATGGAGCATGACATGTAACTACCAGATGTCACATCTCAGTCAACAAGCTGATGAATAAATCTTGTCTGCCTAAGGTGTAGTTGAATCTCAGTTGGCATCATAGGTTTACTTAAATCATGTGAGTATTTTTTAGGGAGCGAATCTGCTGTAGGCTGACAAGAGTCCTAATTCACTTTCAATTTCCAGTGTTAATAGTTTCCCTTGATAACTGTTTTTTCCTTTTTCATATGTATTTGTATTTATTGTTCATGCATTCTTGTGGATTTCTTGGTCCAGTGTTTAGCTACTTCTGACTTGGATGTCTTGGGCAGTATTGCTACTGATGTCTTTCTGCAGAGGCTGGATAGAGGGAATCTGTGGTGTTAATGTTTTTAAACTTGTATTTCTTCTATTTGAAGAAGAGAGCCTAAAAATACTTACATTAGATTTGCACATTCTGTATAGATCTTTATATACTAGTTCAGGTACGGCAGGAGGATGGTTTGGGAGAGTTGTGTTTACAGGTCATAGAGAATGAAGAGAGGGTATTTAAAAGACCCTGCATTCTTTGTATACAGGTATAACAATACTACTCTGATTTTTACCTATCTTACAGTTTAGTACTGGTAGTATGATTTTTATTTACCTTCATTATCAGTTACCAGAATCTTCATTGTGCTCTTACTTACAAGACTAAAGTTGTGCCTCTGTTCATCTCCACTGCATACCTTTTACAGAGATGTGGTTTGTGCTGTACTTTTTTTTGTTGGTTCATATAATGTGCTTTGGGTTTACTAACCATACAGCAGGTTTATCTAAAGCAATAGGCTGTAATAAATATTGTGAACCAGTGTGTGTTTCAGTCATTGTGCAGTTAAGCTTCTCTGGACTGATGTAGATTTTATTTTTTATTTGTATATTAGACCTCATTTTCTCCTGGAAGTCAGATCCAATGCAGTATCTCAGTATCCCTTTTGCTTTAGTATGTGTAAATCAAATGTGGCCGTGTCATCAATTCTCAGTGTAGGTTTTTAAATCTACAAGTTTGTACATGCTTGTGAATGTTCTCAAAATCCTACTAAAACCGCTTTTATATTATCTCTTTGAATAATGTTTTTGCAAGTCTTACACCATTATACCATTAAATATGTAATTACTAGAGAGCACTAAAATTACTGGCAAAAATTTTTTTGAGTGATGATATGCTATTTTGTGCCGGGGAGGGATGTTGAGCTCTGTGTGACCAAACCAGGAAATGTTTAGATTCACAGGTTTGCAGTTGCTTGGGCTGTAGGTCATAGAGTAATCTGGTGTTGGAAGTAGAATATAGATCCTCAGTTTTCCCATTCTGTAGCCATTGGAAGTACCAGCACAGAGGAAGTCTTTTGTCTCCATGTTCACAGAATCACAGAATGGGTCAGGTTGGGAGGAACCACAGTGGATCATTTGGTGCAAGCTCCCTGCTCAGGGGGTCATCCCAGAGCACATGGCATGGGATTACATCCAGATGGTTCTTGAATATCTCCAGCAAAGGAGACTCCACAACCTCTCTGGGCAACCTGTTCCAGTGCACAGTCACCCGCACAGTAAAGAAGTTCTTCATTTTCAGATGGAATTTCCTGTGCATCAGTTTCTGCCCTTTGCCTTGTGTCCTGTTGCTTGGCACAACTGAGCAGAGCCTGGCTCCATCCTCTGACACCATCCCTTCAGATACTGATAGACATTGATGAGGTCCCCTCTCAGTTGTCTCTTTTCAAGGCTGAACAGGCCCAGCTTCCTCAGCCTTTT
The DNA here is from genome assembly GCA_013397845.1 of Melanocharis versteri. Lineage (NCBI taxonomy): Eukaryota > Metazoa > Chordata > Aves > Passeriformes > Melanocharitidae > Melanocharis > Melanocharis versteri. The sequence continues at coordinate 50,915 of VZTG01006288.1, forward strand.
TTGGTAAGAGATATTCCAGTCCCCTCATCACCTTCATAGCCCTCCACTGGACCAGCTCCAGGAGCTCCATGTCTCTCTTGCACTGAGGAGCCCAGAACTGGACACAGCACTCAGATGTGCCTCACCAGGGCTGAGTAGAGGGACAGGATCACCTCCCTGGACCTGCTGACAGTGCTTTTCCTAGTGCACCTCAGGACACCATTGGCCTTCTTGGCCACAAGGGCACTGCTGGCTCAGGGACAGTTCATTGTCCACCAGGACCCCCAGGTCCTTCCCCACAGAGGTGCTCTCCAGCAGGTCAGTCCCCAGCCTGTGCTGGTGCCTGGGGTTATTCTTCCTCAGGTGCAGGACCCTGC